>CM076578.1:168874730-169009511 GCA_034641835.2 Pinus albicaulis | reverse complement strand
ATGTGTTGTGACAGAGCCATCCTCTTTTGAGGAAGCTGTGGAGGAACCCGCATGGGTTGATGCCATGATCGAAGAATATGATTCGATCATCAGGAACAGTGCATGGGAGATTGTCCCAAGACCGGTTGGGAAATCAGTTGTAGGTTAGCGATGGATCTACAAGGTGAAGCAGGCGGCTGACGGGAGTGTGGAGAAGTACAAGGCGAGATTTGTCGCCCGTGGCTTCTCACAGATCGAGGGGATTGACTATGAGGAGACTTTTGCACCTGTCGCAAGGTACTCTTCCATACGGACGATCCTTGCTCTCTCAGCGCAGATGGGGTGGCACATTCATCGGATGGATGTGAAGACTGCGTTCCTCAATGGAGTTATTGAGGAAGAGGTGTACATAGAGCAGCCTGAAGGTTTTGAGATCTTCAGCAGTGAGTCGCATGTGTGCCGACTCAAGAGAGCACTGTATAGGCTGAAGCAAGCACCTCGTGCTTGGTACACTCGGATAGACAGCTACTTCACCGGGCTTGGATTCTCCAAGAGTGAGGCGGATCCTAACCTGTACCAGATTTTGGTGGAGGGGAAGCTGTTGATCATCGTATTGTATGTAGATGATCTGATTTTGACTGGCGATGAGCAGTTGATACTTTCATGCAAGGAGGATCTTGCATGAGAGTTTGAGATGAAGGACCTGGGCATCCTTTATTATTTCCTGGGATTGGAGATTTGGCAGCGCAGTGGAGGACTGTTTGTTTCTTAGGGCAAGTATGCCCGGGAGATTCTGGAGAGGTTCAACATGCAAGGCTGCAAGCCTGTTGATACCCCTCTTCCTGGAGGATGGAGGAAGGGAGATGCTACTTCGGAGGAGGTAGTGGATGCCACTGTCTATCGACAGTTGGTGGAGTCGTTGATGTATCTGGTCAATACTCGACCCGATATATGCTATGCAGTTAACCAGCTTTCGCAAGCTATGGTTAAGCCTACCAAGCTCTTTTGGAAGGCGGGCAAGCATGTATTGCGCTATATCAGAGGCACATCGGGATATGTTCTATGGTCCAGACAGGAGGATGGAGTGAAGCTTTTACCGAGTTTCAGCGATCACTGAGATTAGGCAGCCAATGACGGAAGAGCACTTACGGAGAGTTTCGACGTGGGTGACGACGGTTTTCTGAGTACGGCCACCGAAGCGAGAGATGTGGCACTCATTTCAGCAGAGGCCGAGTACATGGCAGCTAGCTTGGCTGCATGCGAGGCTATTTGGATGAGGAAGATCCTCGCGGGTTTGTTCAGGTTGCATTTGGAGCCTACAGTGATCTACTGTGATAACCAGAGCTGCATCAAGCTCTCGGCTAATCCAGTATTTCATGATAGGTCCAAACATATCAACATCAGGTACCATCACATCAGAGATTGTGTTCAGCGGAGGATCATGATGCTTTCATATGTTCCCACGGAGGATCAGGATGCCGACATCCTGACGAAGGCGCTCACCAGGAGCAAGTTCGAATTCCACAGAGGCAGGATAGGGATTGCGGATAATCCATATCTTGCTGAGAGGGAGTGTTGAGAATGCAGCAAGATGATGGAGCTTAGTGAAATGAAGTCGCCTTCACTAAGTGGGCCCGCAGGCAAATTCTGGCGCAAAGTCTATTTTTAGACTATGTCTATTTTTAGACATACGGAGCATAATTTGGGAATTCTACTTAGAGATTCTTGATGGATGCGACATGTCGGTAAAATAGATGAGACCCTATTTTTTAGGACCCAGGCTATTTTTAGACTGATCTCCTAAAAATATGGAAGTCAAATATTATTTACCCTTAATAATATTTTGACTATAAACAGCAGTTTACTCTCTTGGCGCACTTCAGGTTGAGTCATGGAGGTGACTCATGCAACTGACACAAGGAATCACGTGGTTCCTAGGGTTTGATGGCATCTTGCATGGTTGGCTTCAGTTAGACTTCAGTGGCAGGAGTTTTGGAGGAGTTAACGGGACAGATAGTGGAGTTGTGTTCTGTTTGTTTTAGTTGAACTAGTTGGGATTAGTTAACTAACTAATCAACTAGATATAAGTGGAGTAAATTAAATAATATTTAATTTACTAAATATTAACTCATTAGTCAACTCAAGAACACTTCAGTTCACTACAGTGCATGATCAGTTCAGTGGAGACCAGTGGAAGAGGTAGATGAAAGGGTGAGTAAAGCTATCAGTTGGAGGATCAGTTTTGCATGGGATTTGCATTACACTTGGAGGAATTGTCCATGACAATTGCGCAGTCAAGCCAAGGGGATTCGAACCTTGGATCTCTTCATATACAGGCCATGATTTCGCAATAGAGGCAAGGCAATTGGCGGGGAGTTTTGAACCTGAGACTTGTTCAAAACTGAGTCAGATTGTGAGTAACTTCATGAGAGAGTACTGAGTACTTGTGAGGAGTATTGTACTTGTTTGGTTACTTGATTTCTCCATTATAATATACACAAAATATGGAAGTCAAATATTATTTACCCTTAATAATATTTTGACTATAAACATCAGTTTACTCTCTTGGAGCACTTCAGTTTGAGTCATGGAGGTGACTCATGCAACTGACACAAGGAATCACGTGGTTCCTAGGGTTTGATGGCATCTTGCATGGTTGGCTTCAGTTAGACTTCAGTGGCAGGAGTTTTTGGAGGAGTTAACGGGACAAGTAGTGGAGTTGTGTTCTGTTTGTTTTTAGTTGAACTAGTTGGGATTAGTTAACTAACTAATCAACTAGATATGAGTGGAGTAAATTAAATAATATTTAATTTACTAAATATTAACTCATTAGTCAACTCGAGAACACTTCAGTTCACTACAGTGCATGATCAGTTCAGTGGAGACCAGTGGAAGAGGTAGATGAAAGGGTGAGTAAAGCTATCAGTTGGTAGATTGGTTTTGCATGGGATTTGCATTACACTTGGAGGAATTGTCCATGACAATTGCGCAGTCAAGCCAAGGGGATTCGAACCTTGGATCTCTTCATATACAGGCCATGATTGCGCAATAGAGGCAAGGCAATTGGCAGGGAGTTTTGAACCCGTGACTTGTTCAAAACTAAGCTAGATTGTGTGTGACTTTATGAGAAAGTACTGAGTACTTGTGAGGAGTATTGTACTTGGTTGGTTACATTATTTCTCCATTATAATATACACAATAGCTGCGGGGTTTTCAGCTATAGGCTTTCCCCATACATACTGAGTTAATGTGTGATTGATTTGATGTAAGATTGCTTCTGTTATTTCCGCATGTGACAATTAATTGTAGAAGAAGGTTATGTGTTATGCATGCAATTCGAAATTGATGTATGATCGGGTTAATCTTCATTGAATAAGTGATTTATTCAGCTAATTTCTACATCTAGGAGATTCCCCTAATCATGAAATCATAGTTAGGGTTCAAAACTCTTCTAAAATAAGTCTAAGTTACATTAAGAATCAAAACTGGTGGAAGAATGAGGTCCTACAGGTGTGCTACAAGTGGTTGTTACAGGAGCCATGTATTGCTATAGGAGGGAATGTAATGCTACAGGGATTTTGACAAGGTTTAAGAGGTGAAAATGATGGGTTGAGGGTGGGTAAAGGTGGATGGAAGTTGAGGAAAATAAGTGAAGGGTATCCAAATCCCCTAGTCAATATCAGAGCCTCTTTAAAGAATGTTTTTCACAAGGAGGGATGCTCTCGATGGTCCTAGGAAAATGATCTGATGAAATAGAAGTTTTAGGACATAATTTGGAGTTCTTAAGAGGAAGTGAGGGAGTGAAAGATAGAGGTGGTGATGGTGCCCTTGTATGCATATCCAAATAGCCCTGCAACTATCACATGCATACATCCATTTATCATTGAAAAAATGAATCAAGTAGTAGTGGAAAAGATGAGTTGAGTTTAAATGATGTCTAACTTATGAAAAAACTATGATCTAATGAACAAACAAACTCTTAAGCTACAAAAAGCACATGCAAAAAACGATAACTAACAATTTTTTTTTCCAAGAAATCATAAACATAATGATTTTTTGTTTTGGTTGTGAATCCTTCCATTCATTCTCCCACAAGAGAGGTGAAGTAGAGGTCGCAACCATAGGTTTTGATGGACTATTTCCTACTGAAATGCAAGAAACTAATGAATAATTGAAAATAAAAGAAATGCAAATACAAAAGAGGAACCTAAGCCATTGGGTTGGTCCCAAACCTAAGATCCTCAGCCCTCTAGAACTAACCCAGTGATAACTCAATAAGTATATTCTCATTATCATCAAATAAAAGGTCTAATACATCAAATAACATTGACAATAACAATGCCAATTTCTTGAGCTCAATAACTACCTAGCTGAAAACAAAACTCGAATCCTAATGAGCTATTCTTCTTTTTTATTTATACAAGAGGGTAGCTACTCGCATCTCCCTAGAAAATAGGAATGTTTATCTCCTCCAACTCGAAGATGGTGGATCTTGTTTCTCATTATTCCACTTGCACTCATAGTGGCTTGGCTTCCAATGACCTCAAGATGATGAGAGAGAGTGAGAGTTGTGATATTGGCTTGATCGAGGGAGTTAAGAAGGTGTACAAACTCCTAGATTATCTCATTTTTGTCTACTTAGAGCCCCTACATGGAAAATATCTAAAAAATGCACCATTCCCTATAATTAAACCACATTAGGCTACGTGATATGAAAATTACTTTTTACCCTTCTCACTAAGGATAATATAGCTAAAAATGTAAATAAATGTGAGAAAGAGATAGTTTAATAAGCTAGAGGATGACATCATGACCCTTATAATATACCTATTGATGAGCCTCATAAAATATGAGTTGAGAATCTAATGTAACAACTAAAAAATGAATACCAAGTGAAATAGCATCACATAATAGTTTAATGACTGCATTATAATCTGCAATGTTGTTAGTTGTGTGACCAGGGAATATCCTATTTAGACTCACTAACTCATTGGTAGGTGAGTAACTTTCCCATGTCATGGAAAAAATATTCCAAGTACTACAACTAGTGCCATCAGCATAGCCAATGTAAGGTTGAGGGAACTTCGACATCTGCAAACCAAGTGTAACACAAGATAAGTAGGGTAAACATAAGGAGTTCATAAGAAAAAATAAAATTGCAACACACCAAAAAATATGGTACAAAAATGTACAAAGTACCCATGCAAGAATGTACGCATAGTAATTTTTCAGATAAAGCCCATTTTTGGGCTCAGATAAAGGAATCCCATCATAGAAAAGTAGCTCATAGCCACGTTTTGAAAGTTCATGTTTTACTATATAAGGACTATGCCACATGGGCTTGAATTTTCTGATTCCTAACTGATCATGTTTCTGATCATATAGTAAGACCAAGTGACCTTCTGAAAAGAAACGAGGGTTAACGTTTTTGTCATATTGTACTTTGATTCATTTCTTATGAGCCTTGCTAGCCAAAGTAACATCTCAATGAGTTTCATCTAGATGATCTAAGTATAAAAAATATTCTTCCTCTACAGGAGTAGCAGGGAGAAATTCGATAGCTAGCTTAAGTGGTGGGATTTCTCACTTAATCGACAACACAACTTCCAAATCACCATACACATGTTGAAAAGGTGTAAATATGCTCTTTATTTTTGTTGAAGTATGATATGCTCATAATTATAAGAAAAGCATTATATTCCAAGTCCTCTTATTAATTCCTATTATCCATTGAAGCATAGTATTTAACACTATGTTCACAACTTCCATTTGGCCATTTTCCTACAGATAATAGGGATTTGAGCTATCGTGACATAGAGCCAACTTGGCAGTCATCTCTTACATCATAAAATTTTGAAAGTGGGTGTCATGGTGAGTGACAATGGCTTGCAGGACACTAAATCAAGCAATCACATGATTGAATACGAATAAGGCAGTAGTTTCACCATTGTTCTTATATGTAGGCATCGCCTCGACCCATTTTGAAAAATAATCCGCTGCAAGGATAATATACCCATGCCACCCGACCAAGTGAGGGTTACATGTCATGAAATCGATGCTCCATTTTGAAAAGGGACTGAAGGTGACTATTGGATGGAGAGGAGCAGGAGGGGCACATTTTTTTATTGTAAAATTGACAAGCGTGACATTTCTGGACCACAAGAATACAATATTTAAACCTATAAGTCCATAAATATCCAACACATAAGATATTTTGGGAAGTGGTGCACCCTAACATATGATCGCCACATGCTCCAGAGTGGCAACCATTCAAAAAAAATTCATCTTCCTCATGTGTTAAACATCGATGAAAAATTGAATCGGCACCACAATGATAAATTGTATCACCAAAAATGTTATATTGATGGGATTGGTACTGAATATGATGATGTTCACTATGATTTAACTTAGGAATAAAATTTTTATTTTGGAGATAAATGATAATGTCTCCATACCAAGGATTGAGTGAACTGATAAGAAAGATTGGTTCATCTAGAATACAATCCTCTGCCATGGTTTCTATTTTAGTATAAGGGAAGTCACATATAAGTTCAGCAAATACAAGTAATTTCTTGGACTTGGATTTAACAAATTCCAAGTCAAATTCTTGTAGGATGATAATCCATTTGGAATACTTTCCCCTAAGCAATTTTCATGTGATAATATAGATCATGGGGTCACAATATGAAACCACTGTATTTTTTCGTAATAGAATATAGTGAAAAAAAATATTTGGACAACTTGAACAACTTCCAATGCCAACTTTTCCACATGCAACTAGTTAATTTCAGAGGTGGTAAGGTCCCTACTCAAATAGTAGATCACATGCCCATTTTCTGAATCATCCTCTTGAATCAATGCCATAGCAATGGTACTATCTGATGCAACAAAATACAAGTAGAAATATCGATGATAATCATGGGGATGCAATAATGGTGTATGAGACAACACATGTTTTAGTGCAACCAAATTTTTTTGAGCAATTTCATCCTAGACGAAAGGCCCAATCCCTTTGTCCAAAAGTTGGGTAAAAAATTGGTAATTTCAATGTAATTTGGAATGAAATGACGTAAGAAGCTTGAATTCACCTACAAACTCTATAGTTGGTGTAAATTAGGAGGAAAATTCAGGATGGCCTCTACCTTGAGTGGATCGACATGAATACCTTGTTTGGAAACAATGAATCCCATTATATCCCAATATTCCACAAAAAAATGCACATTTATGTGGATTCAATCAGATATTATAGTTTCGACATCGAAGAAATATTTCTCGTAGATGTATCAGATGATCTTGATGTTTCATCGAATATGTAGGTAGATCGTCAAGATATAGCTATAAAATATGCTTGATGTCATGAAAAACATAAGAAATTTCTCTTTGAAAGGTGGTGCCAACATTCTTAAGTCCAAATGGAAGCTTTCGATAGGCGAGAGTTACCCATGGAAAAATGAAAGTGGTTTCATGCTAATCCACAAGGAGTATGGCAATTTGATTATAGCCAAAGAATTTGTTCATGAATGAAAATATTTCATTCCTAAAATAATCATCAACTATTTGGTTGATATAGGGGTTGGATGGTTATCTTTCAGGAAAACCCTATTAATATTCCTGTAATCAATGCGTACACTAATAGTTCCTTGTTTCTTGTTAATCGAAACGATGTTAGAAACTGAACCAGTCAAAGGAACAATATAGATAAAACCAGCCTTCAAAATTTATTCAACTTCCGACTTCATAGCGACAAATTTCCTAGGATGCATTAGACATAGTCTCTACCTAATAGGCTTATCATCAGGGTAAGTCTTGATTTCATTAACAACACAACCTGGAAATTCCAGGGATTTCTTTGTATGACCAAGAAAATATGTATCAAAATTATTGGAATAGGGCCTTATAGGTTTGAATTTATTCCATAGAACATGACGCACCTTTATGAATGTTTTCCGTGATTCCATGTTTCACTGAGGATATTGATTGGAACAATCTCAGATATATCCCATAAATTATTTTCATATGTAGATTCATAAATTGATAGAGGTACTTCATGATTTTCAGTAATCTCAAGTGAAAAAATATTAGTAATGTTACTCTCAATCATTTTGAGGTTGGGAATAAAGGAGGAACGATGATGATAATTGTCCCACATCACTTCACTAATTGTCATAACCTTCATGATTCTCTTGTCTGTAGGAAACACATCATTGAAAGGATTATTGGATGATATATATACCAACTAGGATGATTTAGAATAATCTTCTATGACCGCATTCACTCGGTCATTTGCTTTAGAAGGGCTTTAGAAGCCAAGTGGGTAACTTCATAAAATAATTAAATTTGGCTTAATGGCATTTGTTAATCATAATTTTTCAATTCTAACTATGTCGGCCCAGGGATCATATCATTCATGAAATTCTAAAGCGCTTGATGAAATAATATTGAATTGGGAAACCATAGAAGAAATGTTGGTTGGAGGGAGCGGAAAAATCCCCATCAATGAGGAATATTTAATTAGACCCACATCCACACTTTCATAAGAAACCATTATTTTATCTACAAAGGGTACACTACCATTGGTTGGTGAATCAGAATCATAAAATGCCACCTAGTCTATTGTAACTATTTTCTATTGATGAGGAAAATGTATCACACAAACGAGTGAAAATTCTATTGCAGACATGACATAAGTCCAACTTTGACCTAGTTATATTTTATACTCTAGTTGCGCATCGACGACTTCCACTTCGACTGTAATCATTTTACCTTCTAATTCCATGGGTAATGCATTCAAAATTTCATAGTGTTTGAATCCTCTTTTGTTGAATCTTTCAGAGTGGTAGGAGACACGTTAATTGTTGGGGAACCTAGGGATTTCCAGCAAGATACAGACATGATACATGTAGAATCTCCCTCGTCTATCACAGTGTGAAATACATTTCTATCACTTACAACAACTTGAATTTGGAACACAAGTTGATGTGGGATTCTAGGTACATGATTCTGAAGATCAAAGTCTATAAGGTTCAAATCTTGTAGATCAATTCCACCAATGGATGATAACAATGGTTTTCGTTGTGCTAGACAACTTTGAAGCACCTCGAGAGCCGACATTGCTAAAGGAGATTGAGCGAAGTCTTCAACAATGTTATAATTTTGAGCTACTTTTTCTTTTGGACTAAAACATGACTTTCAAATGACACCTTTGGGAGGAGGACGAATCGTTTTTTTAGTATTTGAACACTCGATATGTAGAGGACTAGAAGGAGGTGACATTGAAATGGAAGGTTGATATATAGCTCTTCCATTTGAAGGAATAGAAGAACCATAATATTTATATCTTGTTGCCACCATAACTTGAGCAGGTTGAGAAGACATCATCATAGTATTAGCAAATTTTTTGGAAGAAGAAGATGGATTTTGAGTAACCATTTTGGTTTTCTGAGAGGGAAAAGGATCCATTAAGATAACAAGTGTAGAGGAACCTTTAAGAAATTTATTAACCTATATATGATGCAAAAATTCCTTAGTATAATGATCTTCATTCAAAATCAGACAAGGATATTAGAGTTTCTTTTTCTCTTTAGGAGATTAGGTTTTCGTTGTTTTTTCTTGTTGAGCGGAATTTTTTTGTTTTCCTTTACCTTTTCCCTTCTTTTTACTTCTGGTTTTCTGGTTGTTTACGATGATGATTGAAATGTGATTAAAACCTTGGAAGTATTAACAGGAGTAGATGTTACAAAGGGTGAATTTTGAGCAGCAACAACCAGAGTATGCTTGGGATTAGAATGACTGGGAAACAACCAGAGTAGACTTTGGATTAGAATGACTATAAGGTTTACTAATATACTCTTGAATACTAGAACCAACCACACCATCAATGTCATGATATCCTATAGAAGAGGATTGAATCATGTTCTATGACTAAAGTGCATTTCTAATTTTCTAGTACAAAGTGCCAGGTTGGGAATAAACTAAGACTAAATATTAGGCACGAGCTATAACCTGCGCTTTCGTAACAACTCTTCCTTCGGAAACATATTTAGTTATATTATGAATTAATGATTTGATAAACCATTTAGCTAATATTTTTATGGAATATAAGATTTTAATAAATGACGATGATGTATCCACTCATGTACATGATCATAAATGTGAGTAGATCCCTACTTATTTGCAAAAGTTAAAATCTTGGTACCAGTTTCATATTGGATAGGTAACTGAAAGTGTGTCAAAAATTTCATCGCTAAGGCATTGAAGTTATGGAAGGATGCACATGGTAACTCTATGTACCATTTAGCCGCAAAACCAATTAAATTCCATTGGAAAAGTTGTAACTGAATGGAATCATGATTCAAGGAGTTGGATGAGCACCATAAATGATAATTCATTACGTGATTTAACATGCCTTCTCCATATTTTCCATTGAACTATGTTATTTCGCTTGGTAATTTTGTAGAAGTAGTCAGCCAAAAAGGATAATGATAGATTGTTTCATTAGTAATTTAGGAGAGATCTGACAAATATATAGTCGCAATGAAGGGTAACTTCTTGTTAAAATCATGTTGAGGATATCGATAACCTTGAGGATAAATTCCGACGACTGGGGGAGGATATCCAGGATATCCTGGAATAGGTTGAGTTTTTGGCACTAACATTCCACCAGGATAACTAGGGTAACCCACACTAGGCTAGGATGTAAAGGGAAATCCTTAAAAAGGTTGTCCTTGGAAGGGTTTACCTTGGATAGGTTGACCCAGATAAGGTTGACCTTGAAAAGGTTGACCCTAGTAAGGTTGACTCATATAAGGTTTACCTGGGCATGGTTGACCTTGGTAAGGTTGACCTGGGTATGGATGACCCTAGTAAGGTTGAATTTGATAAGTTATTCTTGATATGGAATTTGAGATACACCTAAAATAGGTTCAGTAGAAGGCATCTACGGGATAGCCTGGACAGTTTGAGCTACATGGATCTAAGGTATAGTTTTACCAAGTTGGTAAACAATTTCTTGAGGTATGGTATACATAGGTTGTTGAACTGGTATCTGAGCTTTGATAGTTGTTTGTTGTGCAGTTTGAACAGGTGTTTGAGGTGTAGTTGGAATGGATTGCTGAACAGATGCCTGAGGTGTACTTGGGATTGGTTGCTGAAAAGAGGTCTAAGGTGTATTTTGGCTAGTGATTTGGACATGTTGATAGATAGACACTTGAGGAGAAGCTTGAATAGTTTGACCAGAAGGTAACTGGGGTACACCAACAAAATAAGGGTTCCAAATAGTAACTTCTATTCCTAGGAATGGAGCACCAATTAAGGTTTTAGTTACAATAGGTTGAAGCAGGCCTACCTGAGGTATTTGAACATGGGTTGGATAAGTTCCACCAACATATGTTCCTATGTATGAATAATAAGGTCCTCCAATAGGTTTCCCTCCTAGAGGAAAATATGGTCCATAGGACAGTTTCCCACTAGCCATAAATTAAGATCAAACTGGGGTTTGTAGAGGGATACCTTCACTATCATATAATAAAGTTACTTGCTGGTCAAATGTAGACGAAACTTCAAGCATGAAATTTTGTAAAAATTCCATAGTTTCATAATCATATTCTACATTAACTGACGATAAACCAAATGAGATTCTAGAAGGCCAAGTGGAAATCTAAGAAGAAGGAAGATCAAACACAACTCCTGAAAAGGTTTCACTGAGTGATTGATACCCAACAGGTACAGAGGGTCCACCATAGATAAATGATTTCGTAGGTCCTATAAACATGAAATTCATACTTACTTCACTAGGTCCACTCTCATGAGTAGATGAAGGTTGACTTACAATTGAGGATTTCGTCATGGTTCTCCTAAGTAGGAAAGACAAAGGAGCATGTAATTGGGGATTTCCCTTAGGTAAATAAGATAAAGGAGTTGTATACCAAGATTCTGGTCAAAAAGGAGGATGGATTTCAACAACTGTAAATGGCCCTATGGTAAGAGGATGGTTTGCAAGATGGTAAGCATCTGCAGTAACATCTTCAATGCTTAATAAACCAGTTGGTAAATCACTTGAATTTACAAATTCTTGAGACGCAATCGGTAGAGGAGTAGAAAATGGACCAATTGAACATGAAACATGAGCTTATGGAGTTACTGGTTCGTTGAAACAAACTTCAGGTATATCAGGTTCTAAAATTTTAGACTCAATTACTTCAATTTCAATTTTAGTTATTTTTTGTTTCCTTGAATTACTTTTGGCTATAATTTTTTAGTTACTTTAGGTTCTACTATTTCCATTTGAATTTTCTTAGATTCTATTACTTTAGATTTTGTAAATGTATGTCTCTTAGTACTATATGATTCAGTGATCCAGGGTAAATTATTGATGCCCTTAACCAAGACCTTTTACTTCGGCTGATAATTAGAATTGCATTTAATTAAGACGTTAATGAAATGAAATGAACAATTGTAGCTATAAATAAGAGGAACATAAATGAACAAGATCAGCAATCATAAGAACACGCTGTTTGATGATGGAGTTTGTCCAGGAGGGACTACATCTCTGGGCCTTGGTGTCAAGATGGTGTAGGCCGCTGCATTATGTGTTGTAAGAAGAAGATGTACATGGATGTGTTTCCCTATGACATTCAATGAAAAATTACCCTCACGCAGGAGTGGCTTGACTTCTTTAAGAGATGTTCCACTTCGGAACTCTCATACATAAAGAAAGACTCCTATCAGTATGACCATAGTTGCCCTGTAATAAATAAGAGTATCCCGCCAATCCAGGAAAACAAGGGATCTCAACAATACACATATGAAAACGAGCATCTCGCCAATGTGGCATAAAAGGGATCTCAACATGACACAAATCCATAGCGGAAAGTAGATCAATAATAACACAAGCCAAAATCCCACGAATCATGTATCAACCGGGATCTGCAATACATAATGCATCTCAAAGAGAAATAAATGAAGAAGTACATGAAATATATATCATATACCTCATGCTGGCATTTGTTGAAAGCTGAGCTGCTCTGCAGCTGAATCTGAAAACACCATCAAACTTGTGGCGTCAAAAAATGTGAAAACGATTGCTCACTTGTGGAAATCTGACACCTGCATAACCCACTTCCAAAACTGGCTGAAAATTTGAAAACTCAGATGAAGAAACTGAGCACGCTATCAGACTCATGGTGTCAAGTAGTGCAAAAATGACATAAAATTGGCCCATTTGGACAAAGTCAAAATTTCTCCCTCCTGAAAATGGGGCTCAATCAATGTTCCACCTGGCTCTTTTCTGAATCATGGTTCCACCTCCTTGATTTGTGTTCAGCAATGTACCTACAAATAAAAATTGAAATCCGTGCATCTCCTCAGATTTCGTGCCCATACGTGGCTGCAAAATAACATTAATCTTCTGCAAAATCATGCTTCTTCTCCATGCTTGGCTTCCCCCCATGCACAGAAAATAAGTTGGGTTTAATTATTTTCTGTGGGTGGACTTACAAGTCAAGGCCGTTGGCCTAGTGGTAAAGTTTAGAAATTGTTGGAGGGAGGTTGGGTGGTCAAACCCCGCCCACTCTGAATGAAGCCAAAATTTGTTTAAAGAAATCTACATTTACTTTTCTTTTGAATCATTCACATTTAAATTTAAATTTTAAGTTGGTTGTTTGGGGTCAGGCCTTCCTTGGGCGGTCCGGCCCATGATCTCCACCGGCACACATATATGCTGGAGGGTTTGTTTGGTGGTTCCGCATATGGTGGTGGCTCTTATTGCATAGAGAGGCTACCACGTGGGCGGGGCCGGCAGGGTCGGTCGTGGGTTCAACTCCCACCAGCCTCAAATATATGTTATATAACACATATATATATATATATAATGTATATGGGTTGCCCGGGTGCATGGGGTCTGGCAGGACATGGCTCGCCAACCCATTTTTTTAATAGATTTTTTTGTTATATAAACAAACCGGACTTTTTGAAAAAATTTGATCAAAGGAGGCAAATTAACTAGGCAAAAATTTAGCCCGGAATCTGGCCTGAGTATGCAAGAATCCGGTGGCCAGGTTTGGTCCAATTTGCATCCTCCTTAAGGCTACCTAGTCACCAAGTCAACCTGGAACTTTGACAGCTCCTAAATTTTGCATACGAGCTTAGAATTGAGTGTCATCTGCACTGTTGGAATCGGAAAGACGAGATATACAGTCTAAACCTAGTTCAAGAGACTTTCAAACATTTTGATTTTTGAGCCTTGTACTCAAGCCATTTGTACTTGTACCTGTTTAATCCACCTGGATCATTCAAGTGTAATATCATAGAATAAACCTTTCATCCTACGAAAATGACGCAATGGATATGCCACAATGAATTTTACTTAATATTTTTAACAATGTATGATAGCTAAATCCACAATTTTTATCAATCAAATAAACAGTAGCAGTGAAAATGGTCACTAGGTACCAAAGGTTTACCAAGTTGTTGTGAACTGCTATATACCATTAGGTACGTGCAGACTATGCTCCCCAAATGTTGTGTCTGGTGTATCACATACAAAAAGGCAGTCAACTTGGTTACTTATGGCTAGTTTGCAACCTGGAAGGGGTCTTCCTATATACCCCAGGGTATGTGGAATCAAAATATTTTTCAACGTCATCTAATGTGCAACTGTACCAATGGGATCTTCCTATACACTCATGATACGTGTACCACCTTCCTATATACCCAAATGTACATGGAAGAATTATCCTATATACTCTAATGTACGTGGAAGAACCCAACCACCCTCAAAATGTAATGTTGACAATAAAAAAAAGCTCCTATTTTTATAGATTTTTGAACACATATTCTAACCTCAACCCACACAAAATGTCATTATTGTTGATTAATTGTTTGTTTTAAATATTTTGATTGATTTTGATGTCTCACTTTTCATTAAAGGTAATTAAATGTGTATGATGACTAAATGCTATAATAACTCAATTCCATCTAATGCACCGAATATGAAATTATAAGCTCTTCAATTCGATGAAATCCTATTTACGGGAAGTAGAAAAATTTTAACACACAAATGCAAGAATCCTTCATACTAATATATCTACAAAATAAATAATCAATTCCAACAATTCTTTCAAACAAAGCCACGAATAATAAAAAAAATATTTTTTTTTTTAATAGAAAGAATAAGCATAATAAATTCAATATAAAAGAACAAATATGCTCAAATTAAACCTTTATTTGGATGAAAACTGCTTAACTTTTCAATAATGAAAACTTCTTCAAAACAAACACAATGAATATTTTGACTAGATTATTGAAAGAAGGCAAACTCATACAAGTGATTTCAGAAGGAAGAAGATGTCTTTTGATAGATCAATTAACCTAATCAAACTTCAAAACCCTAGAAATGAAAAGATGAATAATTTTCCCAAAATAAGATCAAACACATAACAATCCAAGCAATACAGACTCAAGAAAACTCAAAAAAAAATCAAATTTTCAAATCATAAAAGAAAAGTCCTTAATTTTTACAATTTCTAGGTATCAACGCATGTAGATAATTGAAATCAGTATGCTTGATTAACTTTATATATAAGCAGAAAGTGCTACACTCCTATGTTTCTAAAGACAAAGTGAGATGATGGAAAAGTGCAAGAAAAAAAAAATCATGCAACATGTCATAAAATCAAGTTTTCAAGGTTTGATTATAGTCGATATAGGTTCTAGAAGGAAAATGCAGACAAAGGAGGTCACCAAAGAACTAACTCATTCCCTCGTATGGTCTCTGAGTTTTTTATTGGACAAATCCCTCTTGAAGACAAGAGCGATCTCCCTAGACTCAATGATAAAATCCAGAACAACCAGGACAATGTATACTATCTTTCTCTAGTAAAGTTTGAACAAGACTTACTTATTTAATGAAATAGTTTTTCACTTGAATCCTCTTTTTGCTTGATTTCTTGCTCCACTTCAATCCCTGAAGACTAGAACCTGTAATAATAGAGACAAAAAAAAGGTTCAAATGACACTATGTATGCACAAGTTCAAAAAAATACTAATCATAAGATCAAGGAGCTTTGATACAATGAATGCAAATAATAAACACATAATGTGAGAAAAAAAAAATATATTATATTAAAAAATAAGAGGTAGAGATTAAAACCCGGGCCTTGATCTCATAAGTCTCCACTCAAATATATTCAATCCTTCCTTTAGCATGACAAGCCTTCAATCTCAATTGGACAACATAAGGGAATAAACCAAGTACTTCAAAATCCAACCCCCTCCTCTTTCGTTTGCTTTGTATTTATAGTGTTGTGTAACCAGCTCCAAAAAGAGAAGAAAAGAGATATCAACGCCTTAGAAATGAGCCACTTCGAGGGGGCAACCTACAATACATTACATAAATGAACAATTCTTTGATGATACAATTTACAAAACCTCCTTTCTATATATAGGAGTCCATGGGGCCATAATGTAATCCTAGTGGGCCACAATGTAATCCTAGCCGACCTAACAACCCTTGAAATGTAGAATTCATCAACCCTTGAAATGTAGAAGGTGCATTGGTAAGGCCAAAAGGCATGACCAAAAATTCATAATGACCCTCATGAGTTAAAAATGTTGTTTTCAAAATATCTTCAGTCTTCATTCTAATTTGATGATATCCTGAACGAAGATCCAACTTGGTAAAATAAATTGCTCCATGTAATTCATCCAATAATTCATCAATCATAGGAATGGGGAATTTGTCTTTAATGGTGAGCTTATTGAGCTCCCTATAATCCGGACACATTCGCCATGATCCATCCTTCTTGTGTACCAATACTACAGGAGCAGAGAAAGAACTTGGACTAGGTTGAATTATACCTGCCTCTAACATTTCTGCAATCATGCGTTCAATTTCGCTCTTTTGGAAGTAAGGATATCTATAAGGCCGGATGTTTGGAGGAACACTTCCTGGAATCAAATGAATAGCATGATCATGATCACGAATAGGTGGGAGTCCTTTTGGGAGTTTCAAACACCTTGGAATGATTGTCCAAGACTTGTTGGAGATCTGCAGAAATAGATGATTTTGATGTTGGAACTTCTAGTGAGCATAATTGTGCAATTACGCCTCGTTGTTCTTTCTTTAGAAGCTTTGTCATGCCATTAGAGCTTATTATCCTTCCTGGCTTTCCTTCAATACCCCGTAGTTCGACTTCCTTTCCTTCTGAAAAGAATTTCAAGAAAAGTTCTTGAAAATTAAAAGCTACCGTCCCCAAAGATTGTAACCATTGTACTCCTAGTACAACATCAGCACCTCCCATAGGAATGGAAAGCATTGGACTAGTCAATACATATTCCCCCATGGTTAGCTTGGTATTATGGCATTTTCCAGAGCAATTTATAGTTCCTCCATTTGCAACCATCACTTGACATTCTGGTGCTGGGTATAGGAAACAATTTAATTCCTTGGCTACCTTACAATAAATAAAATTATGGGTGCTACCTGAATAAATAAACACTATTACCTTTTTCTTCTTGATTTGTCCTTGTATCTTGAGAGTTTGAGGAGTGGTAATTCCTGCCAGTGCATTACACGATATGGTCGGATTCATTTCTTCCTCTTCTAGGGCTGGTTCCAGGTGTATATCCTCTTCTTGTTCATTTTCTTCTTCCTCTTCACAATATATGTAGAATAATTTCTTCTCAGCACACTTATGACCTTTAGTGTATTTGCTATCACAACTATAGCAAAGCCCTTTTGCTATTTTTTCTTCCAATTTTTTTGGTGTCAACCTTGTAGGTTGTGGAAATCTAGGCGTAACAACACTTCCTTCTTTATAGAATTGAGTGGTAGGCTTCCTTGTTGCCATAATTTTACATTCAACTTTTCTTGCCAACCTGAATGCCTTCTCCAATGAATCAGGTTCTAGAACGCGAACTTCATGTTGTATGTTATCCCTTAAAGTGCCTATGAAGAGATCAATCCTGTGTTCCTCTGGAATATCAGTTACCCTTATATTCAATTTTTGAAATTCCTCAATGTGTTGCCCCACTAAACCCTTTTGTTTGAGATTTATCAATTGGCTAAAAAAGGTGTTGCTCTTTGTATCCTCATAATGTGCTATCATTTCTTCCGTAAAAATTGACCAAGTGACAATTTTTTTACGGGAGAAAAGTCATCGATACCATACAAATGTATTTTGTTCTAAATGTAAAGTTGCAATGCGTACCTTTTGTGTGTTTTGCACATTATTGAGATCAAAATATTGCTCCATCTGCAGTATCCATGTTACAGGATCCTTTCCATCAAACTTCCTCATATCCATTTTTGGAATATGGTGGTTCTTCCCGCCAACGTTAGAGTTTATCAAATCACAATTAACATTGATTTTGTTCTCATCATGAGGTTCTTCTACTATCTTTTCACCATTAGGAAACATTTCTTGTATCAACTTTGTCAAACCTTCGATGTATGTTTTTAGATCATTCTTCATGTTTTCCATCTTAGCTTCCATGCCAGCTTCCATGCCATCCATCTTAGCTTCCACGCCATCCATCTTAGCTTCCACGCCTTTCTTCAAACCATCCATCTTCTCTTCCATGCCTTTCTTCAAAACTTCCATTTCATTTTTTGTTGATCTTTGCGAGAGTGAAATTTGTTGCACTTGCTCTTGTAATTTTGATAGATCATGTTGCAATTATTCATCTTCATGAGTCATAGTAGACCCTTCCGAAGGCTTAATGGGTGTTGAATTATTTTTATGAGGCATCTTTTAGAATCCAATACTGATATCTATTCTACAATATGCCCTTGGAATCAATTCAAATTGATTCTTCAAACAAGACTTATGCAATTCGGAAAACAAATACACACCTTTTTCTTGCTTTTGGGGAGCTCGATATTGAAATTGGATTATCTCTGTGATTACAGAACTTCAATATTTTAATTTATGTACCAACGTAGCCCTCTGAATTATCTTTCGAATGCCACAGGTCTGACCTGATTTGGATTCTCCAAGACAAAGTTGTGTACAATCTCCCACAATGACCTAATTATGGACTGGTTCAGTAGAGCTAACTTGTACGACTTGCCATGTGTCACTGTTTCGTCATTTGTCTCTAAAATTTATATCCAAGAAGCTACAGTCCGTGTAATTGCAACCAATTTTTATGGCACTCCAATCCGATGCCCAGAGAGAGAGTTATTGAACTTTTCCCACGATCACCTCTTTGAGATGAAATTCAGGAGCTTGAAAAAGCACTACCTTCCACAGATCATATCTCCAAAAACATTGCGAACCAAGCTCTTAAATTTTTTTAAGAATTTCCTCGGGATTTCAGCTTCGCATCATATGAATTTCAGATTCTGAACCTTCGTAGAAAACAATTTAGAGCGCAAATGCCACGATGACCTGTTTAGGAGCCTGAAAAACGACCTAACTTCCACAGATCATATCTCTGAAAATATTACGAACCAAGCTCTGAAATTTTTAGACAAGCTTCCTCAGGATTTCGGCTTCGCACCCTAAAAATTTCAGCGTCTAAAACTTCGTAGAAAAATATATATAGCGAAAATTCCACGATGACCAGTTTGGAGCAGCGAAACCCTAGAATCCAAAGCTCTGATACCAAATGTTGTGTAACCAGCTCCAAAACGAGACGAAAAGAGATATCAACGCATTAGAAATGAGCTACTTCGAGGGGGAAACCTCCAATACATTACATAAATGAACAATTCTTTGATGATACAATTTACAAAACCTCCTTTCTATATATAGGAGTCCATGGGGCCATAATCCTAGTGGGCCACAATGTAATCCTAGCCGACCTAACAATAATAATTTAAGGGCACAATAATAACAAAATGGGGGTTACAAGGGTACAATAATAACAATAAGGGGGTTACACTAACAACAATAAGGGACTATACTAGTAATATAGGGACCTAACATATAGGAGAAGGGAAGAGGTTGTAGATCCACTTTTTAAGGGATGAGATCCACGATGAGGCGAGATAGGATCCATAATGAGTCAGATGGGATCCATAAAATTGGGGATAATGCCTAGATAGGTGTGAACTCGAGCTTATTTTGTTTGCAGAAGATTGTTGAACAAGGCTTCTAGAATTTACTTTTTATTTTTACTCATGTATAATTGGCATTACACTTTTTTTTTCTAGCAAATTGCATTGATAATTGGATGTCTTTAATATTTATAGGTGTGACATCGCACTTTGAGAATAGGAAATGTGCGATGAGGGCTAAAATTATGGTTTTTAGTAATATGATTTAGTGCTCTTTTATTTTTAAGAATGGATCTTCTTCCAACTTTGTAGGGGAATGTTGAGAAGGATTCATTAGATATCGAGATATATAGATTTAGAGTCTTTTGCCTCAATGTGACAAAATGGCATGTAACAGATGGGTCTTATCCATGTTTTAAATCGAATTTTGGTATGTCAATTGGTAACTTTGAAGGAATATCCAACCAAAAAAGATGATGATAAATTAGGTCATTAGCAAGCCGGGACAAGTCTGGTAAATATAAAGTACCAATGAAGGGTAACTGTTGGTTAAAATAATGCTGAGGATACTGGTAACCTTGAGGATAAAGTCCAAGTGCTGGAAGAGTATATAGAGAATATCCTGGAATAGGTTGCCCCATTGGCATTTTCATTCCACCTAGATAACTATGGTAACCCATACAAAGTTTAGTTGTAAATGAAAATCCTTGAAAAGTGTGTCCTTGGAAGGGTTGACCTTGGAAAGGCTAGGCTTGGAAAGGTTGACCCTGGTAAGGTTGACCTTGATATGGAACTTTGGGTACACCAAGGACAGGTTTACCAATTAAGGAATATTTGGGGTAGCCTCGACAAATATTGGACCTATATGGATTTGAGGTATAGCCTGAATATGTTAATAAATAGGTGATTGAGGTATACTTTGGAGAGTTGTTTGTTTTGCAGTCTGAATAGGTGTTTGAGGTGTACTTTGAATAGGTTATTAAACATATATTGTAGCTTAAACAATAGTTTGAACATATTGATAACCAGATGTCTGAGGAGTAGCCTGAATCACTTGACCTAGGAATGGAGTACCAATCAAAGGTTGAATCACAATTGCAAGTCCTATAATACTAGTGTATTCCCCTTATTGTTATTTTTAGTGTATCCCCCTATTGTTTTTTTTGTGCCCATGTATCCCCCATGTTGTTATATTTGTGCCCCATAGAAGCCCACTATTTTTATTTTTGCGCCCTTACATTATTATTGTTATGTAGGCTCTCATTATAATGGGACCCCTTAAACTCATATATATACCAAGAAGGTCTAATCATTTGTATCATCCAAGAATTTTTCATTTATGTAATGTAAAGGAGGGTTTCCCTTTGAAGATGACAATTTTTAAGTCATTGATTGTTAGGTCCCTATAGTACTAGTTTAGTCCCTTATTGTTATTAGTGTAGCCCCTTATTATTATTGTTGTACCCCTATAACCCCAATATTTTTATTATTGTGCCCTTACATTATTTTATTTTTTTGGTGTCTATAGGAATCGACAATGATGGAGGTATCATACTCGTGTAACTCAGGGTCAAATCCCCCTGGGTACCACTCTAACCTAGGGGATAACGTCAGGCCTGCATGAACGTTTCCCGAGTTATCGACCGAGGTCGGGGATTGAACTTTTGACATGCTTAACAGCACGAATGCCTTAACAGAATGTCTGCTGACCACTAGGCCAAGCCCCATGAGCTTTGTGCCCTTACATTATTATTCTTAGGTCGGCTAGGATTATATTGTGACCCAATGGAATCCTATATATAGAAAATTATTTTTCCATTTGTATCATCCAAGAATTTTTCATTTATGTAATGTAAAGGAGGTTTCCCCATTGAAGTGGCTGAATTCTAAGGCGTTGATCTCACTTCTCTTCTATTTTTGGAGTTGGTTTCATAACATTTGGTATTAGAGATTTGGATTCCAGGGTTTTGTTGCTCCAAACAGGTCATCGTGGCATTTTCGTTGTAAATTTTCTCTACGAAGGTTCAGAAGCGGAAATTATGATCAAATCCGAAATCCTGAGGAAATTCGTGTAAAAATTTCAGACCTTGGTTTGCAATATTTTCGGAGATATGATCTGTGGAAGTTAGGATTTTGTCAGGCTCCCGAATTTCACTTAAACAAGCCATCATGGAAAATTCACTATAACATATTTTCTATGAACTTTCAGAAGCTGACATTTTTATAGAGCGAAGACGAAATCCAGAGGAACGACATGTAAAATTTTCAGATCTTGGTTCACAATATTTTTGGAGATATGATCTGTAGAAGTTAGGGTTTGTTCAGGCTCCCAAATTTCATCTCAAAGAGGTGACCATGGGAAAATCATCATAACTCTCTCTCTGAGCATCAAATTGGAATTTCATAAAAAGTGACTACAATTACACAAACTGTAGTTTCCTATGTAGAAATTTGAGATCTGAAAGAGGAAAAAATGACACGCAGAACACCATACAAGTTTGCTCTACTAAACAAGTCCATAATTAGGTGATTGTGGGAGATTGGGCATAACTTTTCCTTGAAGAATCCAAATCAGGTCATACCTGTAGCATTCGAAAGAAGATTCAAAGGGCTACTACATGACCGAATTTCATATATTTAAGATCCTAAATCATAGAGATAATTCAGTTTCAATATTGAGCTCCTCAAAATAAAATAAAAATGTATGTATTTTTTTTTCGAATTGCATAAGTCTTGTTTGAAGAATCAGTTTGAATTGATTCCAATGGAATATTGTAGAATAGATATCAACACCCCCTAAAAATAATTCAACACCCATTAAGCCTTTAGAAGGCTCTACTATGACTCATGAAGATGAAGAAGTGCAACATGACATATTAAAATTACAAGAGCAAATGCACCAAATTTCGCTCTCACAAAGAGCAACAAAAAATGAAATGGAAGTTTTGAAGAAAGGTGTGGAAGAAAAGATGGATGGTTTGTAGAAAGGCATGGAAGCTAAGATGGATGGTTTGAAGAATGGCATGGATGGCATGGAAGCTGGCATGGAAGACATGGAAGCTAAGATCGATGAAAAAATGGAAAACATGAAGAATGATCTAAAAGCAGACATGGAAGGTTTGACAAAGTTGATACAAGAAATGTTTCCTAATGGCGAAAAGATAGTAGAGGAAACTCATGATGAGAACAAAATAAATGTTAATCATTATTTCATAAACTCTAATGTTGGATGGAAGGCCCACCATATTCCAAAGATCGATATGAGGAAGTTTGATGGCAAGGATTCTGTAACATGGATACTATAGATGGAGCAATATTTTGATCTCAATAATGTGAAAAACACAGAAAAGGTATGCATTGCAACTTTATATTTAGAAAAAAATACATTTTTATGGTATCAATGTCTTTTCTCCCATAAAAAAATTGTCACTTGGTCAATTTTTATGGAGGAAATGATAGCACATTATGAGCATACAAAGAGCAACACTTTTTTTAGCCAATTGATAAATCTCAAACAAAAGGGTTCAGTGGTGGAGCATATTGAGGACTTCCAAAAATTGAATATAAGGGTAACTGATATTCCAGAGGAACACAGGATTGATGTCTTCATGGGGACTTTAAAGGATAACATCCAACCCAAGGTTCACATTTGGGAACTTGATTCATTGGAGAAGGCATTCAGGCTTGCAAGAAAAATTGAATGTAAAATTATAGTGACAAGGAAGCCTAACACTCACATTTATAAATATGGAAGTGTTGCTACTCCTAGACTTCCACAACCTACAAGGTTGACACCACAACAATTGGAAGAAAAAAGAGAAAAAGTGATTTGCTACAGTTATGATAGAAAATACACTAAAGGTCATAAGTGTGCTGAGAAGAAATTATTTTACATAGATTATGAAGAGGAGGAATAAAATGAACAAGAATCTTCAAAATAAAAGGACATACATCAGGAACCAACCCTAGAAGAAGAAGAAATGAGTCTGACCATATCGTGCAATGCATTGGCAAGAATTACCACTCCTTAAAATCTCAAGATAGAAGGACATATCAAGAAGAAAAAGGTAATAGTGTTGATTGATTCGGGTGGTACCCATAATTTTATTCATTGTAAGGTAGCCAAGGAATTGAATTTTTTCCTATACCCAGCACCAGAATGTAAAGTGATGGTTGCAAATGGAGAAACTATAAATTGATCTAGAAAATGCCATAATATCAATCTAACCATGAGGGAATGTGTATTGAATAGTCCAATTCTTTCCATTCCAATGGGAGGTGTTGATGTTGTACTAGGAGTATAATGGTTAGAACTTTGGGGACGATAGCTTTTAATTTTCAAGAACTTTTCTTGAATTTTTTTTCAAAAGGAAATGAAGTCAAATTACGGGGTATCGCAGGGAAGCCGGGAAATATAATAAGCTCTAATGTTATGAAAAATCTTCTAAAGAAAGAACAACGATGCATAATTTCACATTTATGCTCACTAGAAGTTCCAACATCAAAATCATCTATTTCTCTAAATCTCCAAAAATTCTTGGACAACCATTCCAAGGTGTTTGAAAATCCCAAAGGACTCCCATCTATTTGTGATCATGATCATGCTATTCATTTGATTCCAGGAATTGTTCCTCCAAACATAAAGCCTTATATAAATCCTTATTTCCAAAAGAGCGAAATTGAACGTATGATTGCAGAAATGTTAGAGGATGGTATAATTCAACCTCGTCAAAGTTCTTTCTCTGCTCCAGTAGTATTGGTGCACAAGAATGATGGATCATGGCGCATATGTCCGGATTATAGGGAGCTCAATAAGCTCACTATTAAAGATAAATTTCCCATTCCTCTGATTCATGAATTATTGGATGAATTACATGGAGCAATTTCTTTTACCAAGTTGGATCTTCGTTCAGGATATCATCAAATTATAATAAAGACTGTAGATATTCCGAAAACAAAATTTCGAACTCATGAGGGTCATTATGAATTTTTGGTCATGCCATTTGGCCTTACCAATGCACCTTATACATTTCAAGGGTTGATGGATTCCATTTTCAAACCCTTCCTTAGAAAATTTGTGCTCGTATTTTTTGATGATATACTAATCTACATCAGGTCTTGGAAGGATCATGTTAAACATGTTGACAGGGTGCTCAAACTATTGCAGGAGAAAAAAATATATGAAAAAAAATCCAAATGTTTCTTTGGAGTACAAGAGGTGGAATATTTGGGTCATTTTGTATCTCACGAGGTTGTTAAGGTAGACCCTAACAAAATTAAGGCCATTAAGGAATGGAAAGTCCCCATAACCATAAAGAAGTTTCAAGGATTTCTCAAGTTAACAGGGTATTATCGTAAGTTTTTTAAGGATTATGGGAGAATAGTAGCACCTCTAACAACATTATTGAAGAAATATGCATTTTAATGTACTCCTGAAGCAACTAAGGCCTTTGAACATCTTAAAGAGGCAATGTGCCTAGCACCGGTCTTAGCTACGCTAGACTTCACAAAAAACTTTATTGTGGAATTTGATGCCTCAGGAAATGGAATTGCTGATGTTTTAACGCAAGAAGGAAAACCCATTTCTTTTGAAAGTTTTCCAATCAAAGGAAAGTATTTATAGACAACTATTTATGAGAAGGAAATGTTAGCAATACTACATGCACTAAAGAAATGGCGACCTTACCTAATGGGAAGACACTTTAAGGTAAAAACTAATCATGATTGTCTTAAGAACTTTTTGGAACAAAGACTATCATCATAAGAGCAGCAAAAATGGGTCACAATGATGTTGGGTTATGACTTTGAAATCCTATACAAGAAAGGGAAGCTAAATGTTGTTACAGATGTACTCTCAAGAAAGAATGAATAGGTGGAAGCATTGCTTTGTGCCATTTCTATTATCCAACCAGATTGGATAACTGAAGCAAGGGATGAATGGAAGAAGGACGAAGAAGTGTGGACACTCATTCAAAAGTTACAGCAAGATCTTAGTACATCTGATACATTTAGTTGGAAAAATGATTCCTTATGGGACAAAGATCGTGTATCTATTTGTAAGAATTCCCAACTAAAACAAAATATTCTTTTGGAATTACACACTTCTCCTTTAGGAGGACACTCGGGATTTTTAAAAACTTACCACAGGGTGAAGAAAGAATTTTTTTTGGATGGCCTTAAATCTGATATTCAAAAGTTCGTGGCGGAATATTTGGTTTTCCAGCAAAATAAAGTTGAGACAATTAAGACCCCGGGTCTTCTACAACCTTGATCCATTCCAAGTCAACGTTGGGAGGATACTTCAATGGATTTTATCATAGGTTTACCTAATTCCGAAGGAAATAGTGTCATCATGGTGGTATTTGATAGACTTACCAAGTATGCACACTTTTGTGCATTATCTCTTCCATTTAAAGCAATTACATTTGCTACTACATTTATGGAAACAACAAGTAGATCAACATCACATTAAGAGAATTTTTGATGTAGGATACTGGGTATTTTTATGGCTACAACCATACAAACAAATTTTCCTCAAGCAATCTAAGAAGGATAATAAATTATCGCCAAAGTATTATGGTCCTTACAAGGTGTTGCAAAAGATTGGTACTATGGCATACAAATTGGAGCTTCTTGGTTCTTCGCGAGTGCATCCAATTTTCCATGTTTCATGCTTAAAGAAGGTTATAGCTGAAAAAATTCTAGTGCAAAAAATATTTCCAAAACTTGATGAGGAAGGAAAAATCATATTGGAACATGAAGCAGTCACGGAAACAAGAACTCGACATCTACGAAATCGCTCAATTTCATAGTATCTCATCAAGTGGAATAACTTACCCATTGAAGATTCTACATGGGAGGATGAGAATTTTATACAGAAGCACCCAGAGCTACTCAAGCATTGAGGACAACACTTTTTTGAAGGAGAGGGGCATGTTAGGTCCCTATATTACTAGTTTAGTCCCTTATTGTTATTAGTGTAGCCCCCTTATTATTATTGTTGTACCCCTGTAACCCAAATATTGTTATTATTGTTCCCTTACATTATTATTTTTAGGTGTGCTAGGATTATATTGTGACCCCATGGACTTCTATATATAGAAGGAGGTTTTTTCATTTGTATCATCCAAGAATTTTTCATTTATGTAATGTAAAGGAGGTTTCCCTCTCGAAGTGGTTGAATTCTAAGGCGTTGATCTCTCTTTTCTTCTATTTTTGGAGCTGGTTTCATAACATTGATCTATCTTTTCTTATTTTCTTTTATATGGTTGCAAAACATTTGGTATAAGAGCTTTGGATTCTAGGGTTTCGCTTCTTCAAACTTGAAATCTTGGAATTTTCGCTATAACTTTTCTTATACGAATATTAAGAAGAGGAAATTACAACCATGTGGAGAAAAAATATCGATGAACCGCATGTACAAGTTTCATATCTTGGTTAGCTAAATTTTCAGAAATATAATATGAGGAAGTTAGGGCTTTTGCAAGCTCCATAATTCCATCTCAAACATGTGACCTAGGTAAAATCTTCATAACTTTCTCTCTGAGCTTCAAATCTGAATTTTGTAAAATGTGACTAAAATTGGACGAACTATAGTTTTTTGGGTATCAATTTTAGGGCCAAAGGTTGAAACAATGACACGTTGAACTCCATACAAGTTCTCTCTACTGAACTAGTCTATAATCAGGTTATCGTGGGAGATTGGGCATAAATCTTTCTTGAAGAATCCACATTAGAGGAAATTTCAGCCTAAAAGTGCCCATGAAATTTTCATGTAATCTCCATGTCATAATATGTAAACCAATCAAAATAATTTAAATTTAAATAGAGGTACATGTAAATATTTTGGAGGGAAAAGAAAAAAACTATTTTTTTAATTGTATTTTTTGGCTTATCTCCCTATAGGTTTACTCAAATTTCAAGTGTATACGCTCATTGGGTGTGGAATTAAATTCCACATCCAATGAGTACCCATTATGCATACTTTTGAGAAGACCCACACTGATAAAAATTGCAGATACATTAAAAAATCGTGTTCAACATGTTTTTTTAATATATCTGAAATTTTTATCAATGTGAGTCTTCTCAAAAGTATGCATAATGGGTATGTGTTGGATGTGGAATTTAATTCTGCATCCAACGAGCATCTAAACTTGAAATTTGAGTAAACATGTAGGGTGATATGTCAAAAATACAATTAAAAAAAGTAGTTTTTTCTTTTCCCTCCAAAATTTATAACTCTTATTTTATTATTTTAACTATTGTTTTATTATTTTTTCTTAGGAGGCCACTTTTAGGCAGAAATTTCCTCTAACGATCTCAGTCTAACTTATGGAGATGGAAAGAAGACTCAAAGGGATACCACAAGAATAAATCTCAGACCTTAAAGATCTAAAATTACAGAGATACAACAATTTCAATATCAAGGTCCTAAAAGGAAAGAAAAATGTGTGTATTTTTAAAAAAATTGCATAAATTTTGTTTAAAAAATCAGTTTAAGTGAGTCAAAGGGCACATTGAAGCATAGATATCATTTTTTGGTTCTGAAATTCCTCAAAACAAAAAAAATGGACACACCTAGTAAGCAAACAAAAAGCTTTACTATGACACATGAAGAAGAGGAAGAAATACAACATGATATACCAAAATTACGCTACCAAGCGAAACAAATTTCTCTCTTGCAAAGAGTAACCAAAAACAAAATGGAAACTAAAATGTATGGTTTGACAAATAATACTTGGAAGGTTTGAAGGATGGATTAAAACCAAACGTGGAAGGTTTGGAGGATGTATTAAAGACATACATGAAAGGTTTTAAGGAAGGTTTGACCAAGTTGCTACAAGAAATGCTTCCTAATGGCGAAAAGGTATTCCATGAAACTCATGATGAGAACAAAAGGAATGTTAATCATGATTTTAGAGACTCCAATGTTTGGTTTAAGAACCACAATTTCCAAAGATCGATATGAGGAAGTTTGCTGGCAAGGATTTGGTAACATGGATACTAAATATGGAGAAATATTTTGATCTCCATGATGTGCGACACACACAAAAGGTATGCATTGCAAATTTATATTTAGAACCCAATCAATTTGTGAGGTACCAATGAATTTTTTCTCATAAATCACTTGTAAATTGGCCAATTTTTATGGAGGAAATGATATCACATTATGAGCATACAAAGAGCAACACCTTCTTTATCCAATTGATAAATCTCAAACAAAAGGGTTCAATGGCGGAGCACATTGAGAATTTCCAAAAATGGAATATTAGGGTAAAAGATATTCCAGAGGAGCATACGATTGATGTCTTCATAGGTACTTTGAAGGATAACATCCAACATAAGGTTCACCTTTTGGAACTTGATTCATTGGAGAAGGAATTCAGGGTGGCAAGAAAAGTTGAAAGAAAAATTATGGAAACAAGGAAGTATATTGCTCACAACTATAAATATGGAAGTGTTGTTGCTCCTATCCTTCCACAACATACAAGGATGACGCCACAAAAATTGGATGAAAAAAAAGCTAAAGGGCCTTGTTATAGTTATGATAGAAAATACACTAAAGGTCATAAGTGTGTTGAGAATAAATTATTCTACATATATTGTGAAGATGAGGAAGAAAAGGAATAAGAAACATCAAAATAGGAGTATATACACTAGGAACCAACCCCCAAGAAAGAAGAAATGAATCCGACCATATATTTCAATGCATTGGTAGGAATTACCACTCCTCAAACGCTCAAGATAGAAGGATATATCAAGAAGAAAAAGGTAATAATGTTGATTGATTCATGCAGTACTCAAAATTGTATTCATTGTAAGATAACCAAGGAATTGAATTGCTTCCTATATCCAGTGCCAGAGTTTCAAGTGATGGTTGAAAATGGAGGAACTATAAATTTCTCTGGAAAGTGCCATAATATAAATCTAACCATGGGGGGGTATGTATTGAATATTCTAATTCTTTCCGTTCCAATGGATGGTGTTGATGTTGTACTAGGAGTCCAATGGTTACAATATTTGGGGACGATAGCTTTGAATTTTCAAGAAATTTTCCTGAATTTTTTGGGAAGGAAAGGAATTTGAATTAAGGGGCATCAAAGGGAAACTAGGAAAGATAATTAGCTCTAATGGCACGAAAAAACTTTTGAATAAAGAACAATGTGGTGCAATTTCACAATTATGTTCACTAGAGGTTCAAACATCAAAACCATCTATTTCTCCATATATCCAAAAAGTCTTTGACAATCATTCCAAGGTATTTGAGACTCCCAAAGGCCTCCCACCTATTCGTGATCATTATCATGCTATTCATTTGATTCCAGGAAGTGTTCCTCCAAACATCAGACCTTACAAATATCTTTATGCCCAAAAGATTTAAATTGAACGTATGGATGAAAAAATGCTATAAGATGGTATAATTCAACCTATTCAAAGTTATTTCTCTACTCCAATAGTATTGATGCATAAGAAGGATGGATCAATACGTATGTGCATGAATTATAGGGAGCTCAATAGGCTCACTATTAAGATAAATTTACCAGTCCTGTCATTGATGAATTGTTGATGAATTACATTGAGCAATTTACTTAACCAAGATAGATCTTCGTTCAAGATATCATCAAATTAGAATGAAGAGTGAAGACATTCTGAAAACAATATTCAAAACTCATGAAGGTCATTATGAAATTTTGGTGATGCCTTTTGGCGTTCCTGATGCACCTTTGACATTTCAAGGTTTGATGAATTCCATTTTAAAACCCTTCCTTATAAAATTTTGTTAGTATTTTTTGGTGATATACAAATGTACAACAAGTATTGGAAGGATCGTGTTCAACATGTTAACAGGGTCCTCAAACTATTGGAGGAGAAACAATTATATTAAAAAACCTCCAAATGTTTCTTTGGAGTACAAGAGGTGGAATATTTGTGTCATATTGTATCTCACGAGGGTGTTAAGCTAGACCCTAACAAAATTAAATCCATTAAAGAATGGAAGATCCCCACAACCATAAAGCATCTTCGAGGATTTATCGATTGACAGGGTATTATCGCAAGTTTCTTAAGAATCATGAGAGAACAACAATACCTCTAACAACATTATTAAAGAAATATGCATTTTATTGGACTCCAAAAGAAACTAAGGCCTTTGAACATCTTAAATAGGAAATGTGACAAGCACCTATATTATTTATGTCTGACCTCACAAAAACCTTTATTGTGGAATGTGATGCCTTAGGAAATGGAATTGGTGTTGTTTTATTGCAATAAGGGAGACCCATTTCTTTTGAAAGTCATATAATCAAAGGAAAGTATTTACACAAACCTATTTATGAGAAGGAAATGTTGGAAATACTACATGCACTAAAGAAATGGAAACCTTACCTACTAGGAAGACACTTCAAGGTAAAAACAGATCATGATAGTATTAAATACTTTTTGGAGCAAACTTTATCTTCAGAAGAGTAGCAAAAATGGGCCACAAATATCTTGGGTTATGAATTTGAAATCATATACAAAAAGGGAAGAAAAATATTGCTGCAGATGCACTCCCAAGAAAGGATGAGGATGTGGAAGCATTACTTTGTGCCATTTCTATTATCCAACCTAATTGGATAACCAAAGCAAGGGATGAATAGAATAATGACGAAGAATTGTGGACACATTCAAAAGTTGTAGCAAGTTCCCAGTACATATGATACATTTAGCTGGAAAAATGATTCATTATGGTACAAATATCCCTTATATATTTTTAATAATTCCCAACTTAAGTAGAATATTCTTTTGGAATTGCACACCTCACCCTTAGGAGGGAATTGAGGATTTTAAAAAATTACCATAGGGTCAAGAAGGGATTTTTTTTCGGATGACCTTAAATATGATATTCAAAAGTTTGTGGCAAAATTCTTGGTTTTTCAAAAAAATAAAGTTGAGACAATTAGGACCCCGGGTTTGTTACAACCTTTAGTCATTCCAAGTCAGTGTTGGGAGGAGGTCTCATTGGATTTTATCACAAGTTTACCCAAGTATGAAGGAAAGAGTGTCATCATGGTGGTAGTTTATAGACTTACCAATTATGCACAATTTTGTGCATTATCTTATCCTTTTAAAGCCAATATAGTTGCTACTACATTTACGGAAACAATTAAAAAGCTACATGGAAACCCAAATATTATTATAAGTGATAGAGATACCATTTTCACTATAAATTTTTGGACAGAATCATTTTCTTGTCTGGTACTCAATTAGCTCATAGCTCATCTTATCATCCTCAATCTGATGGGAAAACTGAGATAGTGAAAAAATGTTTGGAAAGATATCGTCATTGCTTTGTCTCTGATAAAAAAATACAATGGGTCGGGCGGTTACCTCTAGATGAATAGTGGTATAACACTTCCTTCCATACTACAACAAAAATGACCCCATTTATGGCACTTTATGAATATCATCCACCATCCATCACATCATATTTAAGAGAAAATTCTAAGGTTCAAGTAGTTGAATATCACATCGAGCATCAACAACAAGTTCTCCAAATCTTAAAGGATAACCTCACTCTGGCACAAAATTGAATGAAAAAACAGTCATATCAGCATCGTAGTGAAATAATTTTTGATGTGGGCAACTGGGTATTTTTATGACTACAGCCATACAAAAAAATGTCCCTCAAGCAAGCTAAGAAGGATAATAAATTATCACCCAAGTACTGTGGTCCTTAAAATGTGTTGCAAAATATTGGTACTATGGCATACACTTTGGAGTTGCCTAAATCTTCCCGAGTACCCCTTAACAAATTCCAATAGGATCCTACTTTCCATCTAGGAAGCAACTATATTATGGTCCATATTTTTGGAGGAACTTATCCTCCATATGGGGGAAAATATTTTGGTGGAACTTATCCAATCCCTGGTAAAATGCCTCGGGTACGATTAAACTAACCTGTTGTGTGTTATGAAACTAGCTCAAAGAACAAAAGAACATATAGATCAATGACTTAAAAAATTTCCTCTTTGAGGGGGAAACCTCATTTACATTACATAAATGAACAATTATTGGATGATACAAATTATTAGACCTCCTTGGTATATATAGGAGTATAATGGGTCACAATATAATAAGATCCTACATAATAATAGTAGTGTAAGGGCACAAAAATAACAATAGTGGGATTTTATAGGGCACAACAATAACAACATGGGGGATTATACATGGGAACAACAATAACAATATGGGTCTACACTAACAATAACAGTAATGGGAATACACTAGTATTATAGGGACCTAACATGCCCCTCTCCTTCAAAAAGGTGTTTTCCTCAATGCTTGAGTAGTTCCAAATGCTTCTGTATAAAATTCTCATCCTCTGATGCAGAGTCTTCATTGGGTAATTTTTTCCACTTAACGAGATACTTTGAAATTAATCAATTATGTAGATGTCAATTCCTTGTTTTCGTCACTGCTTCAGGTTCAAATATAAATTTTCCTTATTCTTCAAGTTTAGACAATGATGTTTGAATTGGGAGTTTGCCACCAATAACCTTCTTTAAACATGAAACATGAAAAATTGGGTGTACTCGAGAAGATCTAGTTTACAATGCAATTGGAATCACTCATTTTCGATATCGTATGGGGAATTTATGATCAAAATACTGACTGTCTATCGTAAATCAGCACCCTTAAAACTATGTCTTTCCGGCTGTTCCTTACAGTATTTGACCTATCAATTCTTCTTGTCTTCAAAACCTGTTTCCATTGGAAATAAATAAATGAATCTATTTTCATTTCCAATTTGAATCATTCGAATCCGACATCAAACGAAAAAGTTACGCTTAAAACATTAACTATTGATCTGAGCTGGGTAATTGAAAACGACTATGTTATGCAGGTTGTTCTAACTAAAATTGACATATCATATCATTGAATTTCTAAAACCTGTTGCTACTGGAGATAAACCTTTGAATTAGCTCTCATTTGGCTTTGGAATCACTCAATTTCGATGAAAAACAAAGAATTTGTGATTAAAACACTGCTGGATAGTATGGTCGACCACTGCTCTCCCGCAGGTGACAAATAAATTTTACTTTGTTATTTTCTCCGTGGATTTGTTCTACAGAGTAACTACTTGTTAGTTTTTTGCATAATTCTTGGATTAGGGGAGCCCGCGCACCTCTCTTTCTCCATGATTTAATGTTTTATTGCAGGTAGATACTCGTTTTTTGCAGGTCCTGGAAAAATAAAGAAGGTCAATTTATGGACGAGTGATTATTGAAAGAAATTTTAAATGAAACAAAGGAATTTCATCCAGCTCATTACCCAACGGATTCATAATAGAAGAAATGAAGAATTGATTTCCATTTGAAGATTCATGTCATGTCTTTGCTGCCAAAACATTTTTCGAATAAATCAATTTTTTTTTTTTTGACATAACATCATAGATGTTGTAACTTAATTTAGTTATTTACATATTGTTTTTAAATAAAACGTTGTTTCTTTTCTGATATTTTTTATATTTTGTGTTTCAGGTGTTGCTTCATTCAAACTGTGACCCATCCTCAGCATCAATACAGTGAACAGCTAATTCATTCTTTGCATTTCATGCTTGTGCATTTTTGTTGTTCTTTTTCTGAAGGGACAGCGTTTGTGTGCACTTTTGTCGTTTCTGCTGTTCCTTTTTCAAAGGGACAGCAATTTCGTTTTACTATTCATTTTCCAAAGGAACAACACCTTTTTGGTCAGCAATTCATTTTGCTGTTCCTTTTTCATGGTTCATTTTGCCATTCCTTTTCCACGACTCTTTTTGCTGTTCCTTTTTCACTTTTTGCTGTTCCTTTCCGAATGGAACAACACTTCTGCACTTCCACTTTTTGCTGTTCCTTTCCGAATGGAACAGCACTTCTACATTTTCACGTTTTGCACTTTTTGCTGTTCCTTTTCGAATGGAACACCATTTTTGCACTTTTACGTTTTGCTGTTCCTTTTCAAGAGAGCACTTTTAGTTCTTGTTCAGCTCAAAAGGCAACCGTTACATATACACTTTTTTTGTGTGTATTTTTATTTTTATTGCATTCGCTGAGAACACCACTTTTTGAGTGTTTTTCTTTATTTCATTCAAAATAACCTTTTGGAGTATTTAAAAACAACCCTTGTTTATCTTGTGGGGTGTTTAGTTCATCTCAACCACATTTTACTGATTCCCCTTCATGGCATGAAGTACACTATTTTTATAAGGACAAGAATTATGGATTCTATTGAAGCGAGTTAATATCATTCACGTTATGATCTTTAACAGGACAGCTCCTTGACGATAGATTATTTTCAAAATGGACACAATTAGTTATATACTACTTTACTGCATTGTTTTCTGTTGCACATGATATTGATTGATCATCTTAATACCATGTTGGTTCCACCCTTCTGGATTATAATCTTCTTTGTCTGTAATAAATGAGATTATGGGTATATTTTTCTATTGACATGTTTAACTTCTTCCACCATCCCTGCTCTTAAGGAGTACTGAGCCTCCCTCTTTTTATCATAAAATTGTGTAATAACAACAAAATTTTGTTCACAGATGGAGGATAGGGGGTCTCATTACGAGCCAGCCTACCATGTTCATAAGGTTGTAAGAAACTGACATTCCCATTATGGCCACCACACCAGGGTTATGATCCATTGGATAGTCAAATTATCCTTGGAACAGGAGGTCTCATCACGAGCCGGCCTGATAACTTTTGCTACATCCCAGTGAATGGCAGTGTGGTTATCTGGTTACCACGCCAGCACACTGATCTCTTCTGTAGAACAGCACTGTAACTCTCCATTTATAAATTGAGGATCCTGGCTCATATGGGTTAAAAAGCAACCATGCCGAGGCTATGGACGCCTGCTGGCAGCAGCGGCTCTGCTTATGGTATTGAAGTTATATCTTATCGTCAATTATTACTATAATACCCTTTTCTTATTTTTTTCTTTTTATCAGAGAAGTTATTTCCTTAATTTTTTTTCCCTGTTTTGAACCTCTATGCATGAGAAATTGTTTTCAGATCAATCACATCATTTTCAGCTAGAATGCTGTCAGTTAAGCATATTTTTAGCATATTGTTGTCCTTTTTCGTTTCGCATAAACTATCATCAATCCAAAGCATCCTATCTCTTATTCATAACTATCTTTACACACTCTGCTCTCATTATAATCATAACTCTCGTTGTCCTATCATGGATATGTGTACTCTGCTTCATTTACTGATATATTGTTCATTCCCGTGCCTTGCCGTCAGCATAACCCCTCTCATACGCTTTATGGTTATGGAATTCCTTTTCCAATTGGAGGGGGGAATGTATGCATTATGGGATAGCATGCGATATGATTACTGCACTTTGCCATACCTTGTTGATTTGACAAACTATTACTTGTATACAAAAAATTTTTTGATTGAAATTTTTGCATACATCTTAATCTGTTGCTATTCAAAACTAACACTATGGATTCAAGAACATTGTATACCAAATAGTGATTTGTTTACAGGAGAACAACAAGTATGGGGCAGAACTCTATTCGCAGCATGACTACACTATTGCAACTAACAGAAGAGGCTCGAGCAACTCGCGAACGTGAACAATTCTTCAAACATGATGTGCTTACCTGGATTCCACCTTTTGCATCACTTTCAGCACCAACTCTGCCTACATCAGCTTCAACAACTGCCAGTCCATATATGTCATTCCACATTTTTGGAGGTAAAACTTGAGGTAAAATCGCATAATTTTCTGATTTATTACGAATTTAGGAAAATTTCATAAAAATCCATTTTGAGCATCATTTATCATCCTTCAGTCCACATCTATACCACTCCCTATTTTTCAGCGGCATATCATTTTCGAGTATGGGGGAGTGTTCCTTTCATTCATTTCTTTCTTATGACCATGTCATCCATATTCTTTATCATCCATCGTTATTCTTACTCATTCTCAACACCTCCATTATTCCATGTTGTTTTACACCAAGCATAGAATTCAACAGATGGTAGCAACCACCTCTATTTGTTTTCTAGCATTGCATGAGGGCATGCTAATTCTTCAGAGAGGGGGAGGAATTGCTACGCATGATGGATGTTTTCTATTTTCTTTCTCATTTAAGGCATACAATTTCAGTGTAGAAATTGATTTCCATAATATTTTTAAAACTATGAACTCAATTCTTGTGATTTTTGGAAAACACAGACGTATCATTAATACAAACCGAGACAATTTCAAGATAAATTGGTTCATAAAATTTCGGAAATCATGCACTCTCAGCTACAGTCATTTTGTTTATATCTCATGATCCATGCATCAAAACAGTCTGATTTTTGGATCATAAAGGCATTCATATATTATAAATTTACTTGCCAAATTTCAACAAAAGCTGGTTTGTAGTTTTTTGAGAAAATGGTTAATGAAGTTTGTTGTTACTTATATCATATTTTGTTGCAACTTCATATATACATATAGTTGAATGTCAATATAAAAATTGTTATGCCTTCATCAAGATTACTAAAAGTGAATATTCATTAATTAAGGAAGAATTCATTTGTTCTATCCATTTCATGAGCTGAGATGAACATATTTTTATTGCTTGGTTAACATATGGGTTTTTGTCTTTGGGTTGCATGAGGACATGCAATATATTCAGGTTTTCGTTGCATGAGGACATGCAACATATTGAGTGTGGGGGTATGTTGGGCCGTTAATATGCCATTATTATTATCACTTGTGAACGCTTATTCCACCCATTTCTACCATTCTTCATCACGTCATTTTTTATAATTTATTATTTAAATCCATTTTATGATGATTTATGCTTCTATGAATGAATGTTATTTATTCTCCTTTATTTCTAATAAATTGATGATTATGCATGATTTTATCAATGAAAGTTTAATAAATTGGTTATAACATTATTCACCATTTTTAGCCTCCAAGATAATTTCCAGATTGAAGATTTGATCATTAAAAGTGCCAACTCAGAAATGCGCTGGAATAAGGAGTGACCGTTTTGCGGTTGAGATTCTGAGAAAATGAAGACGAATCTAGAAAATCCGGAACATGGGTTTTGTTCAGAACGGACCCAATTAACTTTATGAAAGAACGGTTTGCCCAAATTAGGCTTGTACTGAGAGAACCGCAGGGTTCTTTGAGCACGATTTTCTCAGATTTGTTGTTGCGGCCGTCCCCCAAATCTCAGCTGCAAAGCCAAATTCGTCTTGCTCTTGTTGAAAGATGGATGTAAATCTATTTTATTGTTGATCAATTGGTTGGAAAAAATTCAATATTATTATTAGAGATCCTATTTGCTATTTAATTTCTCCTCCTTCTGATTATAAAAGGAGAAGCATGTATTGTGTATGGGGGAATGGAGAGACTTTTCTTGTGGTAATTTGCAGAATTGTGCATCAACTCTTGTTAAGAGAGTACGAGCTGTTTGTAAACATTATTCATGCTTGATTAATAAAAGATTTTGTTCTCGTTCCATTCCTCGAGCTCTCACCGGCGGTTGAGGGCCCGGCCCTGGTGGAGCGACCCGCTGTTTGTATTTCTATTACTTTATTTCTGTTGTGTGAAGTATGTTTATTGCAATTACAGAATTGGTTTTTAATTGAATCAAATACAGAATCATTGTTATTTCATTCTTTATAAGAAGCACGATTCGCTGTTCAAATATTCGGTTGTTATTATAAAGCACTGTTGTTTTGTATCTGATTTCAGTTGTTGTCCCTTTCATTTATAAATTACTTTAGTGATTGCTGTGTGACTGTCGACAGAATTAAAGCATTGCTTGGTTATGAATTGTAGTTACTGTTCATTTTATGCTGCTGTTCAATTCTTGTTCATTGCTTTTAGTCTGCTGTTCCATTTCCTGTTATTTACATTATCTTTGCTTTGGTGTGAAGAACGATCTGAAACTATAGTGGGCATTGGCATTTGCTGTCTAGTCCCCAGATTAATGATCTGTTCCTTGATTACTTTTGGTTACATCAGTTTCCAAAGGGATGAGTTATTGTTACTGGACCCTTGACTGATACATTGCTTATTTTTTCGAATGCATGATTTAAGTCTTAAAGTGCTTTGTTGTAAGTAGATTTTATTTCCAGCTTTCAGTTACTTTTGCATTTTAAGAACTATACTGCAAAACATTACTCTTGAGTAAATAGCCGCCTCAGACTGAGTACACTCTTGAAATAAAAAGTCGTCCCTGGGTTGATAATTAATGTGAAGGTAATTAGGAGTTAAAAAGACCCTTTTTATCGCTCCACACCTACAATACAAGATAATAACTTTAAATGTTGGTCAATTGTTGATGGAATTTCAAGCAAGGCAATTTGTGAAAGCGCCATGGTTTGGGCAATAGGTTATACATTAACTAATGATAAATCATATGGGTAGTAGGTTCTACAAGTAAGTTCACATATACCATATTAAGTGAAGTAAGCTCCAAGCAGACCCAAGTGAGTATAGCCAACGTCCGTTCAAGGTACAACAGGGACTCCCCCCCGTCTTCACCTTGGGTAAAATCCATAAGATTATGGTCACTAAGGTTAACACGTACAACAACTTGACCTAGGGGGATTCCCAAGTACCTTTCACTACCATTTTTAATGTGTGTAAATCATGCTATCATAACCAATGAAGTAGGTTCAGTTACTTCATTGAGTCTGATATGATATTGTGTTTAACTCCCATGTAAGTGGAGCTTCCTAGAGCCAAATTGTAACAAATGGATTTACTACGTACTGAAAGATATTATTTTTTGTTTTCAACCTTGGAAATTTATTTCCCAATCCTATTCCAAAGCCCAACAACTAATCTAATGTAGGTGTAATGATCCCTAGAAATATTAAAAGTCTAATTTATTTTATTAGTGTTGTTTTTTTAGGTTGTTTTTACTCAAAAGGTTGATTAAGATTAAATAGATGATATTTCGACAACCCTATTACTATTGCATAAAATATTATAATACAAACTCTTTCATTCAGTGAGCTCCTCTTTAAGGGGAACGAGCAAACTAGCTCCAATTTTCAACAATGAAAAATTCATATCTTCAACAAATCCTTTTATACCAAAATAAAACGATTTCAAATGAACTCTTTCAAAACAAACAACACACTTTCCACAATGCAAGAATCAATTGTTTTTATTAAAGAAGAAAAAAAATTAAAAAAAAACTATTTGATGCATGAATTTTTCAGAATGAAATAATCAATGCAAATCAACCCAAGCACATTTTTTATTTTTGTGAAAAAAATGATAATTATGTAATGTAATATAACTTTTTCCAAATTATGAACAACAAGATTTTGAAGGTGATTATTTTATATAGAGTTAGAAAGATATGACAAACCTAATAATCTATGACAATGACCCTTTCCTTCATTAGGTCAACAAATCGATCAAATCAAAATAGTGTAACTATGAAAATTTTCACAATGACGCAGGAAAATGAAACCAAATAGAAAATTTCATTTACAATAGGTTGACATTTAACCCATAAACCAAATTGATCCTCTAATTGAATATCAAATAGAGAAATTTCAATATTTCATAGATCATCGCGGGTCAACAATAGACACTAGTGCGATGGTCGCAATTGTTGAGAAGAAGAGTCTAATGGAAATGCACTGTCTCTCATAGCAAGGCACAATTGGCACAAAATTTAAGAAAATTTTAAAAATTATCTGTTGGACACCTAATCCTAAATGGGTAGGTGTGGAAGGCGAACAGTCAAAAATGGAGTCCAAGTGACCTTGGAATGTGGAATCCAAGAGTCACATCAATGAAATATAAATGTACATCTATAAGTAATGGAAGTGCAACTCACGCTTATCCTATCTCTTGTGTGTTTAGTTTCTCATCTACCATGCGTGTGTTTAACATGGTATCAGAGCAGGTACCTTCCTAACCTACCCAATCTTGTGTGAGCCTCTAGTTTTGTGTGCATTTTAGCTCTGTGATCTATTATTGTGTTGCCATTCTCAGTTTGGAGTACAAGATGCTCCTCCTCACTATGCACCCAGCCTAACACTTTGCAATATTCCTGAAAACCTTGGCACAACTGTATTTTTAGTATTTTATTCCTGTGCATGCACTGTTGTGTCCGGTCAAAGTTCCAAGTGTCATTTCCTTAGCTCTAAATTTAGAACTGACAATGCAATGGATCTCCTAAATAAAAACATTCTGGTCCTGCGCCTATCACCTTCTGACTCTATCTGCAACCTTATTGAGTCCTCTCATTTTCCTCAATACTCTCTGTCAATCCAAAAGCCATTTTTTTAAAGCACCATCACCTTCAGAATCTTGAATTCTTGCGACACCCTTGTGCACTCTTAGTATAGTATCCATAACAGGAGATATAGGTGCATCTAGTTCCTCTCTTGCAGTTTTCAAAACCACACGATCTATCTTGTATCCATTAATTTTCATAAATCGTGTATCTAAGTGTGTGTTCGGAATTGACAAAGACCTACTACAGGAACTATCAGGCAAAATGGTTAATTGACAAAAGATCTATTTTCATCTATTGATGCTTTCAAATTATATCTAAGATTATCATCAGCAGAGATTCACCGACGGACTCTCACCCGGAGGAAGCTGTGGAGTGCATAAAGGCGGGACCAATACGCAAAATCTGCGACAAATTTTTTTCAAGTAATGGCACGTTTTTCATCATATCAATGGAGCATATGGTCCAGTGAAGCAAGGTAACGTCCTCCTTATTTTATACAAATAATTAATGGAGTTGAAGGCGCAGTTTGAGATATTAATCATTTAATCTCATACAGTTTGAGATATTGAGATATTCTGCCCACATTTAAACTCGTCCACCATACACTGCTCACAATACACACTATCTCTCGCACCTCCCGTGGCCCTCCACTCTCCTATGGCTGGACCTATCCTGGCCTCCCTCAGATAATCCCTCACTCCATTGGTGCTCGGCCTTTCAGCCTCCCACATGCACGCTACTCTGCCACCTCCCATCGCCCTCTACTCCCCCTCTATTTGGATTCTCAGCACCATTCACCTCACTCCCAACCCCTCGCCTCCCCTCCACGCAACATCCCACACCCTCTCCCGCTCCCTCGTGGCCCTCCATCCATAGTCGGCCCTTCCCCTCAAATAATCCCTCACTCCATCTGCCCTCTGGCCCTCCCGTTGACCCTTCCCACTACATCTCGACCCCTACACCACCTTCAAGCCTCCCTCCTCTGTCGATTCACCTCCACGCCTACCTACTCTCTGTCACCACTCCGAAAGCCCCTCCCCACTCTCACATTCAGACCATTTGAAGTATTGACCAGTATCTAGTTTTTTATGTTCAATGTGGCATAGCGGAAGCCTTGTGTGGTTGGAATCTGAGCCCAAGTGGTGTGTTGTGCGTAATTAACTAATCTGAGGCCCTCTTTTCTTGGTCATTCTCCTTCCATCAGAGTTGCGGGCAAAGGACTTCCTAAACTTTTTTTTTCAATAACCAAAGATGGAGATGATAAAATAGTGGAACCAATCTATTCATAGTTCGTCCATCTCCTTGTGTCTACAAAATTGCTTCACCTCACAGTGGAAATCGTAATTCCTGAGGAAGACACTCTAATTTGCTGACTCAGATCCATTTAAAATCTCATTGGCTCCATTCTCAAGATATTCGCTACCCAATACAGTAATATATCTGCACACTTTTAAATTCTTGTAGAAGTCTTAATGGCAATCAATTGTAGCCCTTTCAAAACAAAATTTTGAAGAGAATTTTGTGAATCTGTGAAGAACCTCTATGCAAGCTAAAGTATTCAGCCTCTAAGGCAATATATGATTAATATCAATCTAACCTATTGGGATTTCACAAGACCGCTCACTACTGGATACACATTTTTGGCACACAATTAAGTCTTATTTGAAGCAGCGGTGGTGTTCTGTAAGCGTGAGACATTTTTGACATGTTGATCTCTTACACTGATATGAGAGAGTGAATTGACATGTCCTGATCTACATAGCTGAAACTTCACAGGGTGGAAAGGTTTTGGATGATTCATTGTTATTTTTCTGGATAGTTGGAAGAAATCATAAATGCTGAAAAGAAAAAAAGAAAAAAAAAGTATTTGTGTTATTTTTTAACACGGTTTGGTGGCCTATGGAATATATCTTTGGTAATGTTGCAGTGTTGGAGTTTATGAATGATCATACATTCAGGCCGTAGGATTTCTTAGCTTCCAATAATTGCAAGAAAGGGATAAGCAAGTTGCAAACTAAAGTTATGTTTTCTGAGTTTGGTCTTCCATAATTTGAGTAGCAGAGTTTGTTCTTTCGGAATTCCATAATTGGCTTTTCGAGAAAAAAAGGGTCTTTGAAGTCACTTGTATTCTTTTGAAACTAATTTGAATGGAATTGTAAACGGGTGCATTATCGGTTGAAGATGACACCCTTCCTTTCTTGAGCTTGAGTTGTTTGGAAAATGACCAAATTTTATGAAGTATTATAGTCCCTGGAAAATTTGATAAAATCTATTGTTGATAACACAATATGAATCAGTAAAGACACTCTCTTTGACATTCAGAATTTCCTACATCATACATAAGAGAAGATTGATTTTTTACAGCTCAAATCTATGCTTCAGCAAGAAGAATTACAACAGTGGAGTCATCATTCTAAACCTGTTTCTGTTGAGAACACTGAAACAGACTACCATAAGCAGCAAGTCAATAATGTTGCATTCGATTCACATTCAGTGCCTAATTCAAGGGAAAATTTGCATGCAGGTGTCAAAATTCAGCATGTGCTTCCCAAGCCCATCATCAGAACTTGGGAAAAGCTTGTCCAAAACAAGCACAAAATTGGCCTTGGATATGACAAGGAGTTGTCCTTTCATATTTCGGACTACTCCAAGCCCATTTAATTTCAGAGCACCGCATTTATTTATGACAATTCACCTGTAGTTGTTCGAGATCCTACTTCGCTTCCACAACAGCAACAATAGATTGAAAAATTCCAACATTGTGATCGAGTTGGCCATATGAAATATCACTGTTTTGATCTTCACCCATGCAAGCACTATGGTCGACACGCCCATTCTTCACACAGATGCTTCAAAAATAAGCCTCCTGCAAGAACAAAGATTCATCTTGGATGGATCGCTTCTTGGAAATGGGCATCAACAACCAAGAATATGTTTAAGTCACACATCAAAACTTGTTCTAGAATATTGAACAAACTTCCAGCTAAGTTTTCGCCATCATCTCACCTTGTACCTGACAGGGGGGGAAATGGTGGTCATCTACAAGTTTCAAAGACACATCAAGCAAGCCTGAGCCACAATCTCTCATTCCAGATTCAGAGTTGTAGCTAGAGACACGGATTCCTATGAGCATGCCTTTGGTTGGTGGACAGCCTTAAACCATCCATGTAAGGTTCATATTCTTCCTCTTCAAATAATTCGAGACACTTCCTCTAGCAGAAGACTTCAGTTTCTTACTAGCTTTGGTAAAGTTCCAGGAAATGCATTAAGCATCCCAGTGTTGGCGATCATCCTTAAACCATCACAGGTTGTATACCTCCCTTCTTCTAGGTTGAAGGTCTCCCTCTTCAAATATGAGGGACACTTCCTCTAGCAGAAGCCCTCATCTTCTTGCCAGATTTGGAAGAGTTCTAGGAACTGCAATAAGTATTGCATTCCAGTGTTGGTGGTCATCCTTAAACCACCTCTTTATGCCAAAATTTTAGAGAGTTGATTCAGCCTAAGTGTTGCCATGCATACTTTGCAGATTTGTATTACAACTCTCTTCTTGGACTCACACGTACCCCTTCGAATTAAGGGGGGAAATGTTGGACACATAATCCTAAATGGGTAGGTGTGGAAGGCGAACAGTCACAAATGGAGTCCAAGTGACCTTGGAATGCAGAATCGAAGAGTCACATCAATGTAATATAAATGTACATCTATGAGTAATAGAAGTGCAACTCACGCTTATCCTATCTCTTGTGTGTTTAGTTTCTCATCTACCATGCGTGTGTTTAACATTATCAAAAGATATGACAGTTATAGGTTTTCAAAATTAATGAAGGTTGAAAATTTTCAAAAACAAGGGAAACTAAAGAGAATATCACTTCCCAGTGGAGATGCCAATTTGTTTGGCAGAAAAATCTTATCCTATTGACAGGACAAATGTAACAGCCCAGGTGAAATTTCCATGTAATTGAAAGCTAATAAAGGAAAAATAATAACCAAGGTCATGGGACACGTATTCTAAGCTACATGGTGGGAAAAAAATCTCAGTGTAAGTCTTCATATGGTTTATTACGGCTATGGAAATTGGCAAAGGAAATGGCTAAGGCTTTGGAAAGGAAAAGTGGCATTTATTGGAATTTATTTATGAAAATAATGGAAAAATAGGAGAAAAGGGAGGTGAAAGGTCACATATTGCATGTGAGGAGGAAAATGAAGTAAAATAATGGAAAATGAAGAAAAAAGAGGCCTCATTGATAAAAAGGCTTCTAAGGATCAGTTGGAAACCTTTTTCCAGTTGAGTTTTGGAGCTCTCATTGTATTCTCTCTCTCGCATATTCTTGGACACTTAGATTTTTATTGGAGCACTCTTGGAGAGTGTGGAATACTTGGAGTTTTGGAGCAATAAGGAAAAGGAAGAGCAGAAAAGTGCAATATGACATCGACATCAACAACTACATCAGATTTTTCTTGCAGGTATTGAGTTGAATGTATGTTTTTCTCACTAGTTTTTGCATGCCTGGCATATGCATGTGGTTTCTTGGTTATGATATGTTATTTTCATGGGGGATTTCCTAGATTGACAGTGGATTTTCCTAGCCTTTCCATTTCTTGGATAACCATGGTGTTGTGGTTTCATTTCATTGTCGTTTTTTTTTTGTTGGTTCTTATGTTCCTTTAAATTTGAGCTGAGTTACTAGTTCCTAGAGCCTTGGTTGGACAAAAACTGTGGAGCCTTGTAACAACTTGGGTTGAGTTACTAGTCCTGGAGCCTTGGTTGGAAAAATTCTCTAGATCCCTTGGTGGGTTGAGTTACTAGTCCTAGATCCTTGGTTGGAACAAACGCTTTGGATTCCTGATCATCTTGGGTGGAGAAAAATCTGGTGATGGTTGTGATGTCTGACCGTGAGGTGGAATCACTAGTTGAGGGTTGAGGTGGTTTGGCTTCTGGAAGCCCTGGTTCATTTTTTATGGATTTTTTTATAAGATCCTGCATTCATGCTTGGAATATGGCACAGGGGTGACTGGCTGAAGAGAGATTTGTCTTAGCCATGTTTATGGTCGGGTGGAACATGGAAGTCTCAGAATTGGTTTCATTTTTCTTATGAAAATAAGAGCTCTTTTCCTCTTGTATTGATGGGAAAATATTCTTTTTATTATGTGGCTTATATGTTTGTTATATGCTTGTCATTTATGTTGTTTATATGCTAGTTATGAATGTGTTTTATGATGAAGATGATGTATTTCTCTAATCACATTTTGAGTTGTAAATGAATGAAAAATGTATCTATGACCAAATAGATGATAATGCAGTTAATGAGACAAGGAAATAATCCTTATTAGTGATTCTCATATAAGTATGAGACCCCTATGCTCAGGTATATTATTTAAACCTCTATATTACATATTTGTGACAGGTTTGACAAAATTCCTGTCATGGCTAGTGTTGGGTGCCATTTTATACACTTTTCCTACCTTTGTTTTCCCTATTTTGCCTCTTAAATATAACCAATGGGAGTATCTTTGCCTCTTTCTCCTACCTTTCTACCCTAACTTGTGTTGTTTCACCCTGTTTTTATTATTCTACCAATTCACCAATTATTATGATATATCATACCTTTTTATGATTAATTGATGGTGACTATTTGGAGAAGATTGATGGTCTTTGTGTTGTCTTTTCAAATGTCATTTATAGCACCAAATATCCCGAGCACGAAATCTAGACGAGCCATTAAGAGGGTGATGTTATAGAAAAGTGATGTTGTTACACCTTGCTATTACAGACCCACCGGAAAACTGCTGTTACAGACCCGCTGGTGAACTACTGATACAGTTGTACCATTGACTGGATTTCATCAACACTTGTTGCTGATCTGTCCTCTAGCTGTTACACTTTAGCTATGATTCTATTACGATAGCTGTAGAAGTTGTTTAGCATTGTATTTTTGGGATAATAGACTAAGGGCGGTTTTGATTATAATCTATAATTTTCTAGTCAAAAATTTATCTGGAAGTAGTTATAACTATATGTATTATATTTCTATCAACATGAGAATCATAAGATTCTCATGACTGATCTATCCCTTGATTTTTTGATGTAACCACTATATAGTTCTCGACCCTAGAGGTCAAAAGGTTAGCGGATAACAACATTATTTTGGCTTTGTAATTGTGTTCAGATTAATAAAGATCATCCTATTATTGTTGTTACATGCATTATTCAATTTAGTTTATGTTAAGTTATTCCTCTACCTGTGCCCTGCTAGGGAGGAAGGGCCCTCCTTCTTAGCAGGGATTGCAATGATTAAAGTAGCTGTGTGTATGTAATTGTATTTCAGTTTATGTATCAATAGAGTGTTGTTGCTTTTGTTCAGCTATGAATATATCCACTTCAATTTCAGTACTTTATATGTTGTTACACATATGATATTAGAGACACCAGCTGGTTACGTGTTGTGTGGCGAGCTAGAATATATTAATTGAAGTGTGATTCCAATCTTGTAGATCCTTTTATTTCTGCATTAGTGATTTACTCCAACATTTACTTCAGCAATGATTTCTTTTCTTTGAAATTTCTTCTGGTTGGTGTATCGGCACAGACAGTGCAACTGTCATTGGAATAAACAGATGTCCCTGGATTGATAATTAATGTGTGTTGTTTATTCATTTAATAGTGATTTATATAGTCCAACATTTTGGCGCTATTTCCGGGGATGGCAGTGATGATCCAATCAATCAGATTTATTTCTTAGAAGTGCAATTTCTGTGTGTTTTCATAGGGTGTCTCCAGTGACACAATTGTCGGGCAGTAAGACAAGAGGTAAGAACCTACGCAGCGCTCAAACAAACTTGAGAGGGCTCACTAATGTCTTGCTGGGACACTTAGGAGATTGAATTTCTGAGCATTTTTTTTCTTTTCTTATAGTGTCTCCAGTGACACAATTTCCAGGCGGTAAGATGAGAGGTAAGAACCTACGCAGCACTCTAACAAACTTGAGCGGGCTCACCAATGTCATGCTGGGACACTTAGGAGGTTGAATTTCTGAGCATTTTTTTTTTCTTAGAGTGTCTCTAGTGACACAATTTTCAGGTGGTAAGACGAGAGGTAAGAACCTGCGCATCGCTCTAACAAACTTGAGTGGGCTCACCAATGTGTTGTTGGGACACTTAGGAGTTGAATTTCAGGTGTTTTTTTTAGGGTGGCTTCAGCTATACAGTCATTAGGGGAATTTTGAGGTCTAAAATGGGCCTCCTAAGGAAATAATAAAATAATAACTAAACCAATAAGATAATATTTATGAATTTGCAACTCACTTTTTGTACCAAAATCCATGTAACCATGGTTAAATTCAATTCAAAATTTGTACCAAAATAAAATTAATAAAAAAATTGTAATGATGTGACTATGAATAAAAATGAACTTTTTAAGAAAGAGCCATTATCATTGTACAACTAATGCATTTGTCCTTTGTACTTAAATGACTTAAAATAAAATATAAATATAAATTCTTAAATTCTTAATTATAGAATATACTATTAATTAAAATTTATATTATTTAAATTAAATAATAACATGTAATCAATATACTATATAAAAACAATCTAATCTAATCTAATATTTATTGAAAAGTGTGTAAATACATGAAGATTGTGTAGGGATATGCATTGTTTTCTTTCAAAAAATATGAATTGACAATAATAATATTTTATAAAAAAATTGTGAAATGACATTTATTATGAGTACTTTACTTTATGAATTTAAAATTACTTAGAGCACTACCATGGTTAACCATGATTTTTTATCCACCATTGAGAATGTGATAAGTAAGTACCTTTAACTCAAGCAATGCCACCTCAACCATTAGGGATGATGTCATCCCCTAAAATGTGATTGGTTCTCATAAAGTGAATTTTGAATGTACATTTTCCTTAGGAGGCTCATTTTAGACCTCAAAATTCCCCTAATGCGTTGGGCGGTAAGACGAGAGGTAAGAACCTGCACATCGCTCTAACAAAATTGGGTAGGCTCACTGCTGTAGAAACTGAAACACTTATAGGATGAATTTATATAGATAGGGCCCATGTGTGCCGGTAGGACAGCATCAACATATAAAAACATCCCCCACTCTACTGACTACAGGAAAGACGGGTCGTAAGAAGGAAAAGAAGAGTGCATATTTGGGAAGAAAGACATTCTTTGGAGATTTGATTTCAAGGGAAGAAAAGGAACAATCCACATCATACAAATATAATAGGAATATAGGACCACAGAAAGTAGCTACCATATCAAGGCCTGGACCATCGGTGTCTTCCATGTATGGACCTCACCATCCTTCGAACAACATATCTACTCTTGATATCAAAAATCTAGATTCAAAACAGTAGTGGAAAATCATTGATCAAGATCTGAGAATTAACGAACACGGAGAGACCAGTGGGGAGCATCAGGAACCTGAGGAACAACATTCAGTTGATCATCAATTGGACGTTGGTAGTGTTGTTAAATACTTGGTCCTAGAGCAGCCTAATCCTTATATTTGTCAATCTCCAATACACTCTGAGGTCAGTTCATCCCATTAGGAAGAATCAACCATGGGGGACGAGAATGTCAAGACAGATAGCTCTATTAATTTTGAAATCCCAATAGTAGTAACACGGGATGAGGCTCCTATGAAGAATATTTCTTTATCATCCCTACCATCCTTTCAGGAGATCGTTGTTGAAGATCTTGATACCTTTCTGTTCAAATTCGACGTGTTGTGTAGAGGTTATGACTACACTTCAGATGCCCAGAAGCTTAAATTATTCCCTGCTACTCTGAAAGGAGAAGCATTAATATGGTTCATGAGATTGGGTGTTGGCATGATTCAAACCTAGAATGACATGAGAGAGGCCTTCCTCTTTAAGTATCAGGACTACTGTCAAACCAAGGATTTGAAGGATGAGATTTTCAGAATTGCACAGAAGGAGGAGAAAAGCCTGGAAGACTATTTGGAGCGATTTCACTACAATTTACAAAGGTCTAAGTTCAGTAACTTATATCCATAAATTCTAAAGCCAATATTCTTAAGAGGTTTAAGAGATGATTGTCTGGAGGATTTGAACGTAATAGGAAAAGGAGACATATTGCAAGAAATGTTTGATGAGATAATGAAGCTTTGTCTGCGTAGCTCAAGATGATTGGTCAAGGGGAGAGTTTCTGTTCGGGACCCTTCACTTCGGATACAGAATTACAGTAGTGGAGGAGTAACCAGAGCAGATATCAGGAACTTATTTGAGGATTTTAAAACCAACCTCCTTAGCACTCTCTCTGCCCAGATCACTATGGTACAAGTCAAGAAAGTACAAGCATAAGCTGAAGCAACCTGAGAATATTATTTCCCCGATGAAAAAAGAAACATTTGGAAAGAGAATGTGGACTGAATAGTGTCAGTCTGTGCAACATCTATGAGTTTGCGCACTCTACGAATCAGTGTCCTGGTTTTCCCAAGCTGAAGGTGGTACTTCAAGAATCAAGCGAGGATGTTCAATCTTCTTATTTCACCGGATCAAAGAGACCATGGTAGCCATGGACTACATGTATGCCTTCATATTTTTTCTCTTTTTATCCTTGGAATAATTTTTATAATAGTCAGCAATACCCATGACAGTATCCTACTCCCTCCTCAACACAATTTCCTTCACCATGAAACCAGTGGCCATCCCCTCCACCAATGCAATATCATCCATCACAACCCAATCCTTGGGGTCAGAACTAGAGAGGAAATGGCCAAGGTCCAGTACCCTCTCCAATACCAATGCAACAACAGCAGTTAGAACTACCTTCTATTCAAAATCCTACAGCTTCTATCCGACCCCAATTACCTATGCAACCTAATCCCAATCCAAATAATAAGGCAGCACAAAGCATGGATGCTCCGGTTACTCTCCAGACTTATCTTATTACTCCTATTGGACTTAACAAGGGTTGGCCTTGATCAGGGAAAGTAATTATCTTTGAACATACTCCCATTATTACCGAAGAATGTGAATCACCCAAGAAGGATATGGACAATTATGAGGCAGCTATTACACATGTAACAGTTGATACAACACCCGTTGTTACATCTGTAGCAGCCAACTCGTGAGGGTCTGATGTTCCTACAACATCCAATCCGAGTAAGGCTGGTACATATGTGATGGCTAAATCATATGTTAGCATTTAGAATACACCATATCCTTAATGATTAACTAAAGTTGGGCTGGTCTCACAACCTGAATCTGAATTTCTTAAGGAGTTGCAAAAATTTTATGTGCGGATTTTGGTGTTACAAGCTCTTAAAGAAGTACCTATCTATGCTAAAAAAATGAGGGATATATACGTCAAAAGACCTGGAAGGAAACCTAAAGACCCTGCTACTATCCATGTCATGGGAAAAATTTTCGATCTTATAATTGATCAGCCTTTGTTGACTAAATATAATGATCCAGGGAACCCTACAGTGACTGTCCATATTGAAAATCATCCCATAACCAATACTTTGATTGATCTAGGGTCAGTTATTAATGTCATGACTAAAGACCTCTTCATCTCTCTAGGACTCCATGGACTTAGACCTACGCCTACAATGCTTGAATTAGCAGATAGGTCCTGTGTTAAGCCTGAGGGAATGATTGAAGATGTGGTTATCACTTTGGCTTCCTGGAACTATCCGGCTGACTTTCTCATTTTACAAACAAAATCCAACCTAGGGGGTCATCCTTTAATCTTGGGAAGACCATGGCTAACCACTGCAGATGCATATATCGGATGTAGGTCTAGATCTATGGTGATCTCAGATGGACAGGCCACTCAGAACCTGAACCTTTATCCCCCAGCAAAACCTCATATGGATTTGAGTAGTCACTTGCGGGACGAATTTTCACCTGAATCTGATCTTTCCCTACCTCTTCTCACGCTTGGAAAAGCAAAATACTTTAAGGATGAAATAGAGGACAATATCGTTAATGGTTTTATTATTTCACTCCCTATTGCCTCCATTATAGATTTGGGAGAATAAGATGAGGAAGATGATGCAATTATTGAACATTTTAAACAACTCCACTTACTATCAGCAGTCCCGTTGAAATCGAACCTAGAAAATTTTTAAAAATCAATCCTAACCTAACTATTGAACAAAATAGATTGCTGATACAACTGTTACAGAAATACAAAAAGGAATTTTCATGGGACTATATGGATATGAAAGGAATCCATCATGGCCTATGCACTCACCGCATTTACCTTAAAGAGGATTGAAAACCAGTTAGACAACCTCAGCACCGAATGAACCACGCACTTAAGGAGATAGTGAAAGAAGAATTGCAGAAACTCCTTAATGCTAATTTAATCTACCCCATTTCTGACAGTCATTGGGTGTCTCTGCATGTCATAGTTCTGAAGATGAATGGAAAATGGAGAGTCTTTGTTGACTATAAAGAACTTAACAAGGCCACTCAAAAGGACCATTGTCCTTTAGCATTTATTGATTAGGTCTTGGACACTCTTTCTGGGAAAAAATATTTTCATTTCTAGATGGGTTTAGTGGCTATAATCAAATATATATTGCCCTAGAATACCAATACAAGACAACCTTTACTTGCCCATCGGGTACTTTTACGTACAGAGTCCTTCCCTTTGGCCTCTGTAATGCACCATCAACCTTTCAAAGGGAAATATTGGGTATTTTATCTGATATTTTGAATGACTGTCTTGAAATATTTATAGATGATTTTACACCCTGCATGGATGCCTTTGAGACAGCATTAGCTAACTTGGAAAAAGTGCTAGAACGTTGTGAACAAACTAATGTTGCTCTGAGCACGGAAAAATTCCATATGATGATGACTGAGGGGATTGTGCTGGGACATTTCATTTCAGCAGATGGAATCAAGGTAGATCCTGAAAAAATTGAGGTAATCTCGAAAATCCTAACCCCTAAGACTCCAAAAGAGGTACGTAGTTTTTTGGGAAATGCAGGATACTATAGGAGATTTATAGAGAATTTTCAAAATATTGCATATCCTCTATTTTCATTACTCATGAAAGATGCGAAATTTGTGTGGATGGGGAAGTGTGAGCAGGCCTTTTTAAAGTTGAAGAACTGTGTAACAGTAGCACCTGTTTTACAAGGACCAAAATGGGAATTGCCATTTCATATTTCTACAGACGCATATGACATGGCTATGGGTGTTGTTTTGGCGAAGCTGGAGGAGAATAAACCTTATGCCATTTATTACATTAGCAAGAACTTAACTCCAGTAGAACTCAACTACACTGTTACTGAGAAGGAATTCCTAGCAGTAGTGCATGCAATTAAAAAATTATGGCACTACATCACCGGGTACCAAGTATTTGTACACACTGACCATGCTACAATTCGATTTTTAATGAATAAGCTTGTTACTAATGGTAGAGTTACATGATGGTTATTTCTGTTACAAGAATTTGATATTACTATTTTAGTTAAACCCGGAAAAGATAATGTAGTTGTTGATTTCCTTTCTAGATTAAATATAAGTAATGATTGCATTACCACTAAGGATTCTTTTCCAGACGATTATCTTTTTTCCATATTTACTCACTCACCATGGTATGCAAATATAGCCAATTACCTTGTTGCAGAAAAATTCCCACACCAATTGTCTTCCAAGGAGAGAAGGAGGATTATACAACAGAGTGCTACCTACTCTTGGATAGAAGGCAATCTCTGTCACACTAGGGCCAAATTTTCAGATTAGGTGATGTGTTAGAGAAGATGAGGTATTTGAGATATTGAAGGCTTTTCATGAGGAACCTTGTGGAGGACACTTCGCTGACAAGAGGACAATAAATAAATTACTCTCGACAGGGTACTACTGGCCAACTATATTCCAGGATGCCAAGAATTTTTTGAAAGGATGTGATAGCTGCCAAAGGATGGGCCAGCCTCTGAAATCAGATGAGATATCGTTATAGCCTCAGATAGTGATAGAACCATTTGAGAAATGGGCCCTAGAATTTGTGGGACCAATTAATCCTTCATCACAGCAAAAATCATACATATTGGTCTGCACCGATTATGTCACATAATGGGTCGAAGCAGAGGCACTAACTAGAGCAACAGAGCAGACTGTTTCAGACTTCCTATTTCAAGATATTTGTGTTCGCTTCGGGATACCCAAAGAGATAGTGATATATGGGGGGCCTCAGTGCACATCTCATTTGATCAAGAAGTTGGTTGAAAAGTATTAAATTCATCACAGAATCACTACACCATATCACCCACAAGAAAATGGTCAAGTAGAAAGCACCAATAAAGTCATTGAGGGAATCTTAACAAAGGCAGTAGCCAGCCATCGAAGAAATCAGGCCGAGAAACCTCCAAAGGTACCGTGGGCTTATAGGAAAATATGGAGGAATACTCCATGCTTCTCACCATATGAATTGGTGTATGGTAAGAATCCCTTATTCCCCATAGAATTTGAAATAAAGACATTAAGAAAAGCATTGCAGGTCAATATGGATTTGAGTACAGCATAGACTCAAATATTGAACTAGCTCAATGAGTTGGAAGAGAAATGACTGGCTTCCATTCAACAAACAGAGATCATTCAGCAGTAAAGAGCCAGATGGCATGATGGGTTTATTAAGAAGAAAATTTTCCAGAAACGAGATTGGGCTCTTTTGTACGATTAAAGGTTCAGAGATTTCAAAGGCAAGCTCTGCACAAGATGGCTAGGTCCTTACGAAGTGGATACAATCTTTGACAATGGGACTGTACAACTGGTCACCATTGACAGTGCTAAGACGTCGTTACTGGTTAATGGGCACAGTCTAAGGTTATATCATTAGTCCACTTCGATGGAATCATTTGTCAACATTTTCGTGGACTTTGATCTTCATGTTATGACAAAAGGGGAACATTCTCCTATGCAGCCTTAAAAATTGAAATTCCAATAAGTGCACCAGTTGAAAACCACCTTTGTGGCAGCTGCTACACCTGTTTAAAAATAATAATAATAATAAACAAAAATAAATCCAACTGTGAAAACTCCTTTCCGGGGTGCAGTCAGACAGTCAGTAACAGCTGAAAATCACCCTTGTGCTGGTTGTTACACCCATGTTTTTCTTCTTGAAACATCATCTTCCCTTTCTAATCTATTTTATAGGATGATGGTATTCATGTAATTCCTTTTCTATACTAATTTATCCTGATTATTATGCTTTTTTTAGAATAATCTAAGGGTTGTCTTGGTTGTTATACATGTAACAGCCGACAGCCACGAATATTGTTTTTTTATGATTCATTCCATAAACATAAATAACAATGTCAGACAAACACAACAACACGAGTGCTGCAAGCAGGACGCCGCCAAGTTTAAATCTTCCTCCACATCACCTTAGGTATGTCATTAAAAATGTAAACGTTTTCATTTATGATTCGATGATTAATTGGCAAAAGTAATGATCTCCCTGTGACGATCGTGGGCGGCCGTCACCATTAAGGTGGGGGAGGGTATATGTCTTGAAATCATTGCAAAAATTCATAATCATAAACATCTATCAAATCCGCATGCACATAATTAATAACAGAATTTCCAATGATGACCGCATCCGGCTAGAAAAGAGAGTGTGTACTAAATCCCATTACTTTCCATAATGATCCATTTATGAATATTCGTGTGAGGTACGATTCGGTAAATCCGTAAAAGTCGTCACCTCCCATCAACCTTCTCGACTAAAACATTGCATCCTCATTGTAAACTCTTTGATTGGGATAAGCAGAGACACCAAGAAGCAAGGAATTCAGAAACACAGTGATGTTACAATGGGGATGAACAACAAAGAAGCAAATTCAGAAATGCAGTGATATTACAGTGGGGCTAAACAACAAGAAGTAAATTTTGAAATGAACAACAGAGATGGGTGGAGCAATGGTCAGGCATGAGCTGGATTCTATGGATGCATTGCAGAATTTTCCAGAAGCCTACCATATATTCAGAGATGATGGATGGATTGAGTTTTTCCAGAAGCTTGAAGGCTCAGACAAGGCGGTGGCAATTGAATTTTCTCAGAAATTGAACAATAATCAAACCCGAGTAAGGGGCATGCAAGTGGAGGTGACTAAAGAGGTAATTTCCTGGGTAACTTCATTACTAGTAGAGGGGAGGAGGTGGTTTAATAGAAAAATCAATGACCCCTCCTTGAAAGAAGAATTCCTAGAAGGGGAAGAAAAACTGGAGAAGAAAGGGAGAGGAATTGACAGGTTGTCACTTCCTCATCCTTGCGAAGATTTTTCCCTGGGTTTAATTAAATATATCACTTGTGAGGGTATATCCATGATAGTATTCAACTATCACTTTCCTCTCCTTAATCACCTTTGGCACCATCGAAATATTAATCTTTCATTCTATTTGTTAGGGAACATAAAGCATATGGCGGCGGCAGTAAAAACAGCAGCACACCCGGAGGCATGTGTGACTAATCACGGACTCAAGCTAATCGTGTTGGATGCCCTAGGCCAACAAGGAAAAACTTGGGAAGAATTCAAGAAAAAGAGGCCGAGGTCAAGCCAGGGGAAACAGACCACAACTTCAAGAGGAAGTCAAGCAGAAGTGGAAACCCAAACATGGCCCACTGGAGTTAGGATTGGGAAAGAGCCTATTGATGAAAAAATTGCAGATAGAAGGCCAAAACAAAGAGCGAAAGTCATCATACCTGCAGAACCTTTACCTACGGCCGGAAATCAGATAGAAGCAGAAGTCTTAGAAGAAGAAAGGCAACCCTCCTCGCCAGGTAAGGACGAAACCAATTCCCTATTTTTAGAACTCAAAAATCTAAGAAAGGAAAATGAAGAATTAAAGCGGGAAGGAAATCTCGGTGTCTGTATGCATGACATAACAACAGCATGATATAATGTATGTAGAGAAATATCAGCGCAATGGAAACAGAAACAGAACAGCAGGAGGCTGTTACACAAGAACCTGTTGATGATACTACTGTTACACAAGAACTAGCAGTTAAAGCAGAGCCTCATGTAATAATTGACCTAGAAGCCAACCCACAAGAACTTGTGGAGGCCACTCCTATTGTAGAAGAAACAACAATGGACACAGAGGCTACTCTAGGTGGAAACAAAGGGGCTGACACACAAGAACCCATCGAGGAAGTTGTTGTTACACAAGAAACAGCAGCAGAGGTGGAACAACCCCATGTAGCAGAGGTTGGTACACCCATTTTTGATGTGGAAATTTAATGCAGAATAACGTCGAGTCCCATCTCTTGTTAATTTCTGAATTACAAAAGTGGAAACAGCAGGCAATCTCCCTTTGGGAGGGGATGATTTCGCTAAAGGAACATCAGATAGAAATAGAAACTTTGCATGAAAGATGGATGAAATAAGAGTTTAAGAAAGGATGGGAGAATTATAAGAAGAAGGAAGCTCTGAAGAAATAGGAGGAACAATTGTTTCTATTACAGCAGCAGGTTCAGGACCTCACCATAGACAAGAAAAAAATTCATGACCTCGCCCTCAATTTGCTGGGTTTTAGGCGGCCTTCTCCATCCTATCCTATTTTCTATGGGAACGTTACTTCTTGTTTCAGGAGAAAGACATTATGGAGGATAGACCTTATTTATGTTCTTCCACTCTTACATTTCTAGATGTTTTCCGTGCCTCCGATTTTGATGAGCAAAGCTTGTTGTGTGAGTTATTCTTACACAATATTATTTTTGAACATGTGAGTATGAAGATGGTTGTGACAGTATTATCCTAGATGGGAGATCTTCAGTTGAGATATTTTGTGTGCTTCATGAAGAATCAGATTGAATGGCATTTGGCCATTAAATCCATGGAGACTAATGAGGAGAAGATGGCATTGTGGGTTCGAGTAGAACGAGGACAAGTTGCCGAGTTGAGACGAGAATTCAGGAGAATGTTGAGTACCCCTAGGATTAAAGAACTGGCTGCCACTTATAGAAGAATAATTGTGAACTTCTACCTCAATCAATTCTCAATTATGAAGAGCTAAGCTTTGACAGGGTTCATGAAATGCACGGAAGCCAGCAATGCTGAGCTATTGAAGGGGGATCCATTCTCATTCTAGAATTTCCTGGTGGCTATTACACATGTACCATCTTATGCATAGATTATACAATACCTTGGTGCTTTGTGGCTAGGATTGAGATTCAAGTTTGCTGCCAATTGAGGATTATCATATCAATTATGAATTGAGTAAGTATGAGTCAGAATCCTGGGTACAGAAATTTATGTCCAATCAGGGATACAGGTCTGCAAACGAAGATACAATTGGTGCTTATGATCTCGCCGATCTGCACCGGAGATATTCCCATGAGAAATGAGTTTGCATGAGGACATGCAAGTATTTTAGTTGGGGGGAGATGTTGGGTGCCAGTTTTGTACACTTTTCCTACCTTCATTTTCCCTATTTTTCCTCTTAACTATAACCAATGGGAGTATCTTTGCCTCTTTCTCCTACCTTTCTACCCTAACTTGTGTTGTTTCACCTTGTTTTTATAATTCTTCCAATTCACCAATTATTATGATATATCATACATTTTTATGACTAATTGATGGTGAATGTTTGGAGAAGATCAATGGTCTTTGTGTTGTCTTTTCAGATGTCATTTATAGCACCAAATATCCTGAGCAAGAATTTCACAGGAGTAGTTAAGAGGGTGTTGTTACAGCAAAGAGATGTTGTTACACTCTGTTGTTACAGACCCGCTGGCAAACTATTGATATAGTTGTATCGTTGACTGGATTTCGTCAACACTTGTTATTGATCTATCCTCTTGTTGTTACACTACAGCAGTGATTCTATTATGATAGCTGTAGAAGTTGTTTAGCATTGTATTTTTTGGATAACAACCTAAGGGCAGTTTTGATTCTAATCTATAGTTTTCTAGTCATAAATTTATTAGGAAATGGTTATAACTATACATTTTCTATTTCAATTAGCATGAGAATCGTAAGATTCTCATGACTGATCTATCCCTTGATTTTTTGATGTAACCAATATATAGTTCTCGTCCATAGAGGTCGAAAGGCTAGCAGAGAACATCATTATTTTGGCTCTGTAATTGTGTTCAGATTAATACAGTTCATCCTGTTATTGCTGTTACATGCGTTATTCAATTTAGTTTTCATTAAGTTTGTTATCACACCCTAAATTTTCAAAAAAAAATCATTGTGTCCACTCTGCTTTTGTTCATGGTTTCAAGTAGGTCTTGAGTCATTTCATTTATGAATTGGGTAAGTGATAGGTTAAAGGTTTTAAGATGTCATTTTTCATTTCCAAATAAGGTTTTTAAGTCTCATTTCATGCTTAAAAAGTCCCATCACCCATTTAGAAGTCATTCCATTAATTTTAGGGTCAAATTTTTGCAATCATACAGGAATCCACAGTTTTGTAGCGCAGCTAGTTCAAAAAAGGTGATTTGCGCTATGAAAGTAGCCTACTTTCGTAGCGCACTATGAAGCAAAAACTCTATTTTTCTGGTTTTAGTAGTAACCTTCCAAAGGGGTTCCTGAGAAACTGAAACCTCATTTTTGAAAAATGAAAGATTTTTTTCTTCCTAACATACTTAACTACAAAAACCTCTCTCAGTTTCTTCAAATTCATTATGAGGTGGGAGAAATTGATGACTTAACTTGCGCTACGAAACTGTTGAAAGTCATTGAGAGAAAAACTCTGTTTTCTGGTTTTAGTTTTCAACTTCATGATCAGTTTATGGCCACAAGAAAAATTATTTTGGAATTCTGAAAGAGTTTTCTCTTCATAAAAGTACCAGCTACAGTAACCTCTCTCATTTTCCTCACAAGTGTTACCAGTTGGGAGTTACAAGGCTTTCTTTGAATCCATATTTTCAGAAATCAAAATTTTCTAGTTTTACACATGTTGTTCAAAGATAGTTTCTGGATAGTAGGAGAGGTATTTCAAAAAACCAAGAGATTTTTTTGTTCAAGACAGCATGGTCTCAAAAATCCTCCTTAAATTTCTCAAATACATTTTGGATAAGGAGATAAAAGCTCTATCTCAACACCTATTTTTCAAATAAAAACAATGTAGAAAAATGATAGATCTTAAATCAGTTTTTCATTAAGGAGAAGACCAATTTTGAGGAAAAGAATATTTTAAAGGTTAAGTTGTTTTTCTTTTTTATGTTAATGTAAATCCTTGAAGAGTTTTGAATACCTTCAAACTTTAATTTTTTTGAAAACTGGGTGAAAAGAAGCCTTCACAGCAGTTTCGTAGCACGCTACGAAACTACTGAAGATGAGTTTTAAGCACTTTACACATGGATTTTGGAGGTAAGGATTGTTGGTTTTCAAGGTTTGATGTTGCTGGTGGATACATGAAGATCACAGGTGAAGACTCGAAGTGAAAAACAGGAGAAAATATGGTTAAAGGACAGAGTTTTACAATGACCTACAAACTGTGCTACGAAAACATGCTACTTTCGTAGCGCAACCATTTTCATATCCTTTTACACTATTTCAGAGACATTTCTTTGCACAGGTGGAAGATTAAAGAGTTCATGGTAATATTTGGCAAACAAGACACATGGGAATCTGATCCATCAATCATTAAAGTGCTTGAAGATGACAATGAAAGTAATTGGCTGAAAAACAAGAAACCTGTCTCCTAATTTCTAGGACAGTTTTTGGCATCATCAACTGGATTACATCAGAGGTGGAGGCATCATCCAAATTCAACCTCATGAGATTGTAGCTAGAAAAGGAAGCATTAAATTTTAGAAGGTTGTTTCAAGCATAATTAGGAGTTTCACTCCTATTTGTATTAGGACTCTTAAAAGATATTTTAGCTGTCAGTTTGTAATTAATAGTTTGTTTTATGGGTAGAATAGGTGTCAAGAAAGGAAATTCGAGTTCTCCTAGTGGTAGATCATGGAATCCAAAATTGTAAATTCTCTATATCAATCATGAGGTCGAATTCATAGGGGTTGAAGACTTTTTCGCAAAACTGTTGCTTTATGTAATAGACTGTGATCAATAATGTAGAGGGGATTTTCTTCTTGGAAGACCTGAGATTCTTAGTGTACTTTAGTGAGTTTTATCTTTATCTTTGATATTTTTTACTTCCATAGTATTAATTCTTATTACTCATAATTCATGGAGGAACATGCTTTGACTTCCTTTAAGTGTTGAACTATGGTGAATTGAGTTTTCTTAATCCTACCTTTGAAAGGTTTTCTTCAATGTTTTAAATACTTATTACTCAGAATTCATGGTCATTCATGGTCTGACTTCTTTTAAGTGTTAAGCATTGATGAATCACTTTTAATACTTTCCTTTTCAATACCTTGATGTATCATTACTCAGAATTCATGAACCAATTTCTCTGACTTCCTTTGAACCTCAAGTTATTAATACTTTTCTGAATGTGTCACTCTTTCATTGAAGTATATACAAGCCTCAGTTTTATAAGAAGAGTTATTTTTTATCTTTATCTCTGTCACTGACTCCATAGCCCAGTGGTAGCAAGTCTCTATCTTTCAACCTATAAACATACAAAATCATAAACCATTGAGTTAGCCATCTATCTAATCATTAATTAAAAATCTTAAACTTATTGAAAGAGCCCTCTCAGGTTGAGGAGGCTAAGCCTCAGCCAAAAGTTTCGTTTGAAAGAGTTACTCAGAGTCTACTTGATCAGCAGCCTATCAGGGTCAGATTTTTTGATAACAAAGTTCTTCCTCTACCTGCGCCCTGCTAGGGAGGAAGGGCCCTCCTTCTTAGCAAGGATTGCAATGATTAAAGTATTTGTGTGTATGTAATTTTATTTCAGTTTATGTATCAATAGAGTGTTGTTGTTGCTGTTCAGCTATGAATATATCCACTTCAATTTCAATACTTTGTATGTTGTTACACATATGATATTAGAGACACCAGCTAGTTACTTGTTGTGTGGCAAGCTAGAATAGATTAATTGAAGTGTGATTCCAATCTTGTAGATCCTTTTATTTCTGCATGAGTGATTTACTTCCAACATTTACTTCAGCAACAATTTGTTTTCTTTGAAATTTCTTCTGGTTGGTGTATCGACATAAACAGTGCAACTGTCATTGGAATAAATATACGTCCCTGGATTGGTAATTAATTTGTGATGTTTAGTCATTTAACAATGATTTATATAGTCCAAAAGCTAGTAGGGGTTCAGTCAAGCCCTTGTTCAAGTATTTTATTTTACATTTTTATTCCGCAGTTATCTTTCAGTTTTGAAAGTGTCATGAGGTTTTTGGAAATGACCTATACTCTGGGCCTAAAAAAGTGGCACATAAATCAGGGTCGCGGGCTCAGAACTACTGGGAAAATTCCCCATTCGCATGCATGCCATGTTGTGTATGTGACTAGAGGGTCCCATTCACACTCTTGCCCATGTCAAGGGAGTGACTAGGGGGTTGATTCCTGAAAAGGTTAGTTTGATGCAGGGGATAGCCTTCTGGAAGGTTTTCAGGGCTCCTAGGTGTCTTGTAGCATATGCAGAAGGTATTTGTTGTTGTGTGGTGTCGGTTCCACTTCCTTAAAGTGATCTGGGAGGTTGAATAAGATCATAGTAACTCTTCATCACATGTTTAACCCGGTTGGCCGGTTACTTGGGTAGTTGTGGGATGAGGGTGTTAAAGAGTGGTATCAGAGCATGGTTCACCCCTCAGACTATATGGGAAGTGTGTTGGTCATGCATTCATGTTGGTTTAGTATGTGTTCCTTGTACTTGTGGTATATGTGCTTGTTGCATTTACATGGTGTCGATCATGGTTGGAGTGATCTCGCAATGTGTTGGCTTAATGGGGCCTAGACCTAGGTTTAGAGATGGTTGCGTGAACCAAAAAAACCCTCTATTACTGGCCCTTTCTGAAATGATTTGTTACGCAAACCGAAGTCTCACCCAAGGCAATATTAGGGGATGCTAGAATGAGGTTTCTGCATCCATGGGGACTATGGAGTGTGGCTTTAGGGCTAAAATTCTCTCAAGACTTAGGGAGAACCAATATGATAAATATACAGACGTTGTTCAATGGATCTACTTAACTACTTTGCATATTTCTCTTTTCTACTTTAACATGCATAAATCATCATATTAAACCATATTCAAGTCTTCGCGATGAAATTATAGATAAAAACCCTGATCTAGCATAGATAATAATAAAGCATAGACAATGAAAGCATACAAGTAAAGTACACGGATTTGTCTTCAAAGTCTTATTGTATTAGCTCATATCTTCTCAATACAACACTTCTCGCCCTACGCACACAGCTACAGGGGTTTGCGCACTCAGCTACAGACTTCCTAAGGTCTCCATGCACACAACTGCGGGAGCCTTATATTTCACACAAAACAACAGAATACAACTTAATTCAGATCTAACAAGACATCCATATGCATTCTATGACAATGACTGATATCTCTAGAATCCTTATATAGTTTTCCCTTTTACAATACCATGGTCCGAAAACCATGGGTAGAGCTAAAAGTATACAAAATTATCCCATCCCTTTACAAAATAAGGGTCTTTGACCTGCCCCAAATCCCTTTGATTCTTAAACATCTGTGCGCTCCACTCCTCAAAATATAGATTCTTTACCAAAACTTTAGACATAGGGGTACCCTATCCAACACCATGTGAAGGTTGATGGTGTTGTTGTGAAATTTTTTGTCATGAGTGTATGACTGGTTATGTGTTGTCTATAAATGTCAAGTGCTTACATTTTGTCAGTGTACATTGGTATGGTTGTTTTTGTCATGCATGAGGTCATGGTATGTTTGGTTGATATGGTCATGCATTGATGACTGGACTCTAGCTAGAATGATGTTTATGTGTTGATATACCTATGTGTTACATGTCTATATGATGTTATGATTATGTCTATACATGTCTCACGTTGATTGGTTGATTTTGGAGATGAGATATCCTCCCGGAATTATGCTAAGGTACATTGGTTTATTGTGATTTGGTTTAGCTGACATGAGATGCCTTGTAGGAAGAAATAAAATATGACTAGAAAGATGGTAGACGACAAAGATTCTCCTTATGAATTAGATAAGCAGTGTGGTGTTGGGCACTCTTCCGAATTAGTAGACACATTCAAAATTTTGAAGGAATAAATAAGGGGTTGTAAATCAGATAATGACATAATCATATAGGCACAAGAGAAACAAGTAGAAGTTAATGCAGTAATCCTTCATAGTTTGTTAGAGTTGCAGTGACAAGGGCCACTTCGGAGCAGCTGTGGACAAGAGGATGAGACTAATGGAGCATATGGAAGTATGTTGATGGTGTTCATAGGTCAGATAGAGATGACACGATCAGAGATGGCATGTCCTTGGACGCTTCATATAGGAGAGGTGAAAAACATAGGTATTATTCTAGTTCTAGTTCTGACAGGCATTATGATCGTCATCATTATCATCCTTCTAGGAGGAGTGACAAGGTATATTTTTTGGATGAGTTTAAGAATGAAAATCCACCTGCATTTTGTGGAGAAATGAAGAAACCGCAGGATTCAGAAGCATGGTTGCTTGGTATAAGGAATTTCTTTAGGTTGCATGATTACTCAGAAAATATGAAATCCATAATAGCTACATTCAACCTCAAAAGTAAAGCATATATTTGGTGGGAAGATGTGAAGAATGTCAGGGATATTTATGAGGAGGAACTGAATTAGAGTGACTTTGAGAGGATATTACGAAATAAGTATCTATCAAAGAGATACTCTGATAACAAGGCAAAAGAGTTTTATGAAATAAGGATGGGATCTATGACTAATGAGGAGTACACTAGCAATTTCTTGGAGTTTTTTAGGTATGTGCCTTACCTCAAGGAGGAGAAGGGAAAGATTCAACGATTCATCAATGTGTTGTTGATATCATTTAAATAAAGGATTGAGTTTGATGATCCTAGATAATTGGAGGAGGCCATTCGAAAGCTAAAGAATTGTTGTGAGCAATCGAAGAATAGATCTGAGACTAAGCAGGACTAGAAAGGTAATGATAATAACAAAGGAAAATGGGACTAAAAGCGAGCAAGACCTCAAGATACAGGTAACAAAGAGAATTTTGTACCACCTAAGAAGTTCAATACATAAGGAAGAGGACAGGGACTTCAGTCTGAGGAGCAGAATAAGAGTGAAAGTAGGGAGTTTGTACGGTGTTGGACTTATGGAGTATATCATCATAGGAGAGATTGTCCACATGATCATCAGGGTGGTAGAACACATATCTAAAGTACACAAGAGGTACATATAATGGGAGATGTTGGACAGAGTATGCCGAGGAAATATGTAGCACTGGATAACATACAGGAAAATAACCAGGTGTCTATTATCGACTTAGATGGTAATATTTGTGATCAATTTTTTTCTATTTTGATTGACCCTGGATCTAATTATATTTATGTTAATCCTAACATGGTGGATAAGTGTGGTTTGAATAAATAATTGCATGCAATGTCTTGGTTAGTGCAGTTGGATATAGGTACCAAGAAGAGAGTTCATCATTAGGTAAGATCTTGTGCATTTGACTTGAATGGTATGCCTACCTCAGCACATCTGAATGTTTTTCCATTGGGATCATATAGTGTGATTTTGGGTATGGACTAGGTATATCTTCAAAGGACCAAGGTGGATTGTTATGAAAAGGCTATTGAGTGCATGGATGACAATGTGGAACAAGGAGTTCTACAAGGTAAGAAGAAAGAAACATAAGTTAGAATCATTACAATTATGTAGGCCAAGGGAAGTTGTAGGAAAGGGTGTGTGTTATTTGCAGTGCACATTTCTAGTGACAAACGTAAGGAAGTTGAGGATGTAGGTGTTTTGAGCATGTACACAATTCTACATTAGTTTCAAGATGTATTTCTTGCATATATTTCAAAGTTTCCACCTCGCATGGAAGTAGACTTTTTTATTGAGTTGGTACCAGTGGAAACAACAACATATAAGGCACCTTACAGGATGAGCACATCAAAGTTGGTATATTTGAAGTTGTAGTTGAAGGAAATTTTGGACAAGGGATATATTAGTCCAAGTATATCACCATGGGGTACACTGGAATTGTTTTTGAAGAAGAAATATGGTACTCTTTGGTAATGCATTGATTACAGGCAGTTGAAAAAAGTGACCCTTAAGAATAGGTATCTGTTGCCAAGGATTGATGACTTGTTCGATCAATTGAAGAGAGAAACAATTTTCTTGAAGATTGATATGATATCAAGATATAATCAGGTAGACATTAAAGAAGAAGACATTTACAAGACAATTTTCTGGACCAATTATTGGCATTATGAGTTTGTTGTAGTTCCTTTCGGTTTGACTAATGCTCCAACTACTTTTATGTGCTTGATGAATAGTGTGTTGCATCGTTATCTGGACAATTTTTTTGTTGTGTTCATTGATGATATATTGGTATATTCTAAAAATGAATAATAGCATGTCGAAAACTTAGCTACAATATTGGGATTGTTGAGAGAGCATCAGTTGTATGCTAACCTCAACAAGTGCAGTTTCTTTCAGACAGAGGTACATTTCTTGGGACATGTTGTTTCCAAGGAAGGCATAGTAGTGGATCCAAAGAAGATAGGTTATCATGGAATGAGAAGCTCCTAGGAATGTGGATGAGGTAAGACCATTCATGGGGTTAGCAGGTTATTACAGGAGGTTCATCAGGAACTTCTCATAGATTTATTATCCCATAAAATCATTTCAAAGGAAAGGTAAGAATTTTGAATGGCCAAAGGAATGTGCAGCCAGTTTTGAGTAGTTGAAGCAGTTGTTGACACATGCTCCAGTTTTAAAGATCATTGATCCGAAAAAATAATTTGTGGCATGTATAAATGCTTTAAAAATAAGGCTTGGTGGAGTCCTTATGTAGGAAGGACATGTGGTATTATATGAGTCATGGAAAATAAATGAGCATGAGCTGAATTATCCGACACATGATCTTGAGTTGGAAGTGATCATCCATGCATTGAAGATGTGGAGGCACTATCTTCTTGGTAGTATATTTATACTGATGAGTGATCATAGTGGGTTGAGATATTTGTTTGACCAACAGAATATGAATGACAAGAAATCTAGATGGTTGGCCACGATCAATAAGTTTGACTTTGAGATCAAGTATATTAAAGGAAAATAGAATAGGGTTGCAAATGCTCTCAGCGAGAGGATACACGTGAATCACATACCAGCTACGAGTTCTTATGGCACGGATCTACAGGATATGATATTACAAGAAGATAAGTAGGTGTCAAGTATATGGAGCTTCAGCACAAATTGCAGTCGGGTACATGTACATGTACAGGTACAGGTATAGGTGTAGGATCACAGGATGTGGACAATCGTCTCATAGTATATGGCTTGATCAGGTTTAGAGACATGATATATTTGCTATATAATAGTGAAATAAAGAAGATGATCTTGAGGGAGTTTCATGTGAAACCGTATTCAGGTCACCCAGGCTATCATAAGACACTGACAACAGTGAAGAATTTTTACTATTGTCTAGGTGCTTGGATTGTCAACAGTTCAAAGCAGAGTGTAAGCATCCAGGTGTATTACTACATTCAATTATGATTTGAGAGTGGAAATGGCATATCATTTCCATGGAATTTATCACTGGTTTACCAAGGAAATCTAGACAACATGATTCCATCATGGTTGTAGTGGACAGGTTGCTGAAGGTGGCACGCTTCATTCCAGTTAAGTATATGTACTCAATGAATGACGTAGCACATGTATTTATTAGGGATGTGGTCATATATTTTGTTGTTCCGTAGAAGATTGTGTTAGACAGGGATGTGAAGTTCACTTCCAAGTTTTGGAAGGAGTTGTTTTCAGGTTTTGGCATAAATTTGGCCTTCAGTACAACTTATCATTCGTATACATATGGACAGACAGAGAGGGTCAACAGGATATTGCAACATATGTTGAGGATATGTGTGATGGATCAGCAACGAAAGTGGGAAGAGTCTCTTCCATTAGTAGAGCTCGCTTACAACAATGGGTATTAGGAACCATTGATGATGAGTCTGTTTAACGCATTTTATGGGTGGAGTTTCAATACTACCATCAGTTAGAGTGATCCAATTAAAAGGGTATTGATTGGACCACATATGTTGGAAAATATGGAACAGGAAATGCAGGTAATTAAGAAGAATCTAAAAGCAGCACAGGATAGGAAGAAGAGCTATTCAGATCATAATAGGTTGCATTCGGGGAATTTTGAGGTCTAAATGGGCCTCCTAAGGAAAATTTATAAAATAATAGTGGAAATCATAAAATAACATTAGTTTAAATCATCAAATTTTACAGGGAAAAAAGAAAAAGCTACTTTTTCAACTTATCTCCCTATGTGTTTACTTAAATTTCAAGTGGGAACACTCGTTGGATGTAGTGATTCCTCATCCAAGGAGTACCCATGTTGCTTACTTTCGATGGACCCTACTACAATAAAAATTAGAATACATGAAAAATGTGATTACATTGCAATCACGTTTTTCATGTATTTCTCATTTTTCTTGTAGTAGGGTCCATCGAAAGTATGCAACATGGGTACTCCTTAGATGAGGAATTAAATTTCACATCCAATGAGTAATCCCACTCAAAATTTTAGTAAAACATTAGGGAGATAAGTTGAAAATATTAGTTAAAAAATAGTTTTATTATTTTATTATTTTTTAATATTTTTACTTTTTTTACTCCAAAAATGGTGAATCATCCCCCATGGTTGACATCATTATATTGAATCTTATTGGTTTATATAAATTTTATTTTGGTTGTACATTTTTCTTATGAGGAACATTTTATACCTCAAATTTCCACTAATGTTTAAGGAGTTTGAGGTTAGGGAACAAGTGTACTTGCACATCAAGCCCAAGAAGATCTCCTTGTGGATTGGATCATGTTCCAAGTTGGCACCTCAGTTTTGTGGACCTTTCAAGTTTCTTGAGAGGATTGGGACAATATCTTATCGACTTGCACTACCTCAGACAATGAAATTCCATGATTTTTTCCATGTTTCATTGCTTAAGAAGTATGTTAAATATGTTGATCATGTGATTGATTGTTATGTATTGTAGGTGGAGCCAGAAGGAGAATTCCAACCAGAACCTCAGTGAATTTTGCAGAGAAAGACGCTCATGCTCCGAAACTGAGCAATAGAGTAGGTTAAAGTGCAATGGAAGCACTTTGGGACTGATGAAGATACATGGGAGATGGTGGCAGATGCAGGCTATGTACCCTTCCTTATTTTTTGGTTGAGCGAATGCTTTGGCATGCTTTTTGGGTATATGATTTTGGTACATGTTGTTATGATGTTTCGTATATATATACTGCCATGAGATATGTTATTAATCTCTAATAATTGGTATGGTGTCATGTCATTATGGTTGTCATGTTGTTATGTTTTCATGTTGGTTTGCTTCTCAGTAGGTTGATCATTGTAAATACTGCAACGATCTAAGTTATAAAGCTCCATGGGAAGTATGTTTTTATTACAGTAGTATTCTTGGTTGTAGGTGGCATTAAACACCGAGGACGATGTTCCCCTAAGGGGGAGGGTTCTGTAACAACCCTGGTGAAAATTACATGTAATAAAAGTTAATAAAGGAAAAATAATAACCAAGGTCATGGGACACGTATTCCAAGCTAAATGTTGGGACAAACATCCTAGTGTCGGTGTTCATATGGCCTATTATGGCTATGGAAATTGGCAAAGGCAATGGCTAAGACTTTAGAAATGAAAAGTGAAATTTATTAGAATTTATTTCTGAAAATAATGGAAAATAGGAGAAAAGGGAGGTGAAAGGTCACATTTTGCAAGTGAGGAGAAAAATGAAGGAAAATAATGGAAAATGAAGAAAATAGAGGCCTCGTTGATAAAAATTATTCTGAGGATCAGTTGGAAACATTTTGTTAGTTCATTTTTGGATCTCTCATTCTATTCTCTCTCTCTCATACTCTTGGACACTTAAAGTTTTCTTGTACCACTCTTGTAGAGTGTGGCATACTTGGATTTTTGGAAGAATGAAATGGAAGAGTAGGAAAACGCAAGAAGACATCGGGATCAACAACTACAATTTAGTTTTCTTGCAGGTATCGAGTTGCATGTATGTTTTCCTCACTAATTTTGGAATGCATGGAATGCACATGTGGTTTCTTGGTTATGATCTGGCATTGGCGTGGAGGATTATCTAGATTGACAATGGATTTTCCTAGCCTTTCCATTTCCAAGATAGCCATGGTGTTTTGTGTTCATTTCATTGTTTTTTTTTCTGGTTGGTTCTCATGTTCCTTTAGTTGTGGGTTGAGTTACTAGTTCCTAGAGCCTTGGTTGGACAAATTTTCTGGAGCCCTATCACAAATTGGGTTGAGTTACTAGTCCTGGAACCTTGGTTGGGCAAACGCTCTGGATCCTGGCATCAATAGTGGCTTGAGTTACTAATCCTGGAGCCTTTGTTGGAACAAACACTCTAGAGCCCTAGAAATATTGGGTGGAGACCAATCTATTGATGGTTGTAATGTTCGACCATGAGGTGGAATCACTGGTTGAGAGTTGAGGTGGTTTTTCCTTTGCAAGCCCTGGTTCAGTTTTGATGGATTTGTTTTTTGAAAGATCCTACATTCATGCTTGGAATATGGCATGGGGGTGGCTATCTTAAGATATATTTGGCTCAACCATGTATATGGTCGGGTGTGTTATGAAACCAACTCCAAAAATAGAAGAAAAGATAGATCAAAGCCTTAGAAATAGGCCACTTCGAGGGGGAAACCTCCAATACATTACATAAATGAACAATTCTTCGATGATAAAAATGACCAAAACCTCCTTTATATATATAGGAGTCCATGGGGCCACAATGTAATCCTAACCGACTTAACAATAATAATGTAAGGGCACAATAATAAAAATATGGGGTTTACAGGGGTACAACAATAACAATAAGTGGGTTACACTAACAACAATAAGGGACTATAATAGTAATATAGGGACCTAACATTCTCCTCTCCTTCAAAAAAGTGTTGTCCTCAACGCTTGAGTAGCTCTGAGTGCTTCTGTATAAAATTCTCATCCTCCTAGATAGAATCTTCAGTGGGTAAGTTCCTCCAATTGATGAGATACTATGAAATTGATCGATTTCATAGTCGTCGAGTTCTTGTTTCGATGACTATTTTAGGTTCCAATATGGTTTTTCCTTCCTCATCAAGTTCTGGAAATATTGTTTGAACTGGAATTTTGTCCCCTATAACCTTCTTTAACCATGAAACATGGAAAACTGGATGCACTCGCGAAGAAGCAGGAAGCTCCAATTTGTATGCCATAGTACCAATCTTTTGCAACACCTTGTAAGGAACATAGTACTTTGGAAATAATTTATTATCCTTCTTAGCTTCCTTGAGGGACATTTGTTTGTATGGTTTTAGCCTTAAAAATACCCAGTCTCCTACATCAAAAATTCTCTCACTGCGATGTTGATCTGTTTGTTGTTTCATTCAATTTTGTGCCAAATTTAGGTTATCCTTTAAGAGTTGAAGAACTTCTTATTGATGCTCGATGTGATCTTCCACTGCTTGAACCCTAGAATTTTCCCTTAAAGAATATGTGATGGACGATGGATAATATCCATAAAGTGCCATAAATGGGGTCATTTTTTCTATAGTATGGAAGGAAGTGTTATACCAACATTCAGCGAGAGGTAACCACTTGACCCACTGTGCTTGCTTATCAGATACAAAACAACAAAGATATCCTTCCAAACATTCATTCACTATCTTAGTTTGACCATCGGATTGACGATGATAAGATGAGCTATGAGCTAGTTGAGTAACCAAATAAGAAAATAATTCCGTCCAAAAATTTCAAGTAAAAATGGGATCTCTGTCACTTACAATAATCTTTGGGTTTCCATGTAGCTTTTGAATTGTTTCCATAAATGCACTAGAAATTGTACTTTCTTTAAATGGATAAGATAAAGCACAAAAGTGTGCATACTTGGTAAGTCTATCAACTACCACCATGATGACACTCTTTCCTTTGGACTTAGGTAAACTTTTGATAAAATCCATTGAAATCTCCTCCCAACGTTGACTTGGAATAGATAAAGGTTTTAGAAGACCCGGGGTCTTCATTGTCTCAACTTTATTCTTTTGGAAAACCAAACATTCCGCCACAAACGTTTGAATATCAAATTTAAGGCCATCGCAAAAAAATTCTTTCTTCACCCTGTGGTAAGTTTTTAAAAATCTTGAGTGTCCTCCTAAAAGAGAAGTGTGCGATTCCAAAAGAATCTTTTGTTTTAGTTGGGAATTCTTGCAAATATATAAGTGATCTTTGTACCATAAGGAATCATTTTTCCAACTAAATGTATCAGATGTACTAGGATCTTGCTACAACTTTTGAATGAGCGTCTACATTTCTTCGTCCTTCTTCCATTCATACCTTGCTTCGATTATCCAATCTAGTTGGATAATAGAAATGGAACAAAGCAATGCTTCCACCTCTTCATCCTTTCTTGAGAGTGCATCTGCAACAACATTTAGATTCCCTTTTTTGTAGATGATTTCAAAGTCATAACCCAACATCTTTGTGACCCATTTTTTCTTCTCTTCTGAAGATAGTCTTTGTTCCAAAAAGTGTTTAAGACTATCATGATTAGTTTTTACCTTGAAGTGTCTTCCCATTAGGTAAGGTCGTCATTTCTTTAGTGCATGTAGTATTTCCAACATTTCCTTATCATAAATAGCCTTTTGTAAATGGTTTCCTTCGATTGGAAAACTTTCAAAAGAAATGGTTCTTCCTTCTTGCATTAAAACAACACCAATTCAATTTCCTCAGGCATCACATTCCACAATAAAGGTTTTTGTGAAGTCTAGCGTAGCTAAGACTGCTGCTAGGCACATTTCCTCTTTAGGATGTTCAAAGGCCTTAGTTGCTTCAAGAGTCCATGAAAATGCATCTTTCTTCAATAATGTTGTTAGAGGTTCTGCTACTCTCCCATAATTCTTAACAAAATTTCGATAATACCGTGTTAAGTCGAGAAATCTATGCAACTGCTTTATGGTTGTGTGGAATTTCAATACCTTAATGGCTTTAATTTTGTTAGGGTCTACCTTAACACCCTCGTGAGATACAATATGACACAAATATTCCACCTCTTGTACTCCAAAGAAACATTTGGATGTCTTTTCATATAATTGTTTCTCCTCCAATATTTTGAGCACTCTGTCAACATGTTGAACATGATCCTTCCAAGACGTGTTGTAGATTAGTATATCATCAAAACATACTAGCAAAAATTTTCGAAGGAAGGGTTTGAAAATGGAATTCATCAACCCTTGAAATGTAGAAGGTGCATTGGTAAGGCCAAAAGGCATGACCAAAAATTAATAATCACCCTCATGAGTTCGAACTACTATTTTCATAATATCTTCAGTCTTGATTCTAATTTGATGATATCCTAAACAAAGATCCAACTTAGTAAAATAAATTGCTCCATGTAATTCATCCAATAATTCATCAATCACAGGAATGGGAAATCTATCTATAATAGTGAGCTTATTGAGCTCCCTATAATCCAGACACATGTGCCATGATCCATCCTTCTTGTGCACCAATACTACTGGAGCAGAGAAAGAACTTTGACTAGGTTGAATTATACCAGCCTCTAACACTTTTGTAATCATACGTTCAATTTTGATCTTTTGGACATAAGGATATCTGTAAGGCCTGACGTTTGGAGGAATACTTCCTGGAATCAAATGAATAGCATGATCATGATCATGAATAGGTGGGATTCCTTTGGGAGTTTCAAACACCTTGGAATGATTGTCCAAGACTTTTTGGAGATCTGGAGAAATAGATGATTTTGATGTTGGAAATTCTAGTGAGCATAATTGTGCAATTATCCTCGTTTTAATTTCTTCTGAAGCTTTGTCATGACATTAGAGCTTATTATATTTTTTGGCTTCCCTGCGATACCCCATAATTCGATTTCCTTTCCTTCAGAAAAAAATTTCAAGAAAAGTTCTTGAAAATTAAAAGCTATTGTCCCCAAAGATTGTAACCATTGTGCTCTTAGTACAACATCAGCACCTCCCATTGGAATGGAAAGAATTGTACTATTCAATACATATTCCCCCATGGCTAGCTTGATATTATGACATTTTCTAGAGCAATTTATAGTTCCTCCATTTTCAACCATCACTTGACATTTTGGTTTTGGGTATAGGAAACAATTCAATTCCTTGGCTACCTTACAATGAATAAAATTATGGGTACTACCCGAATCAATCAACACTATTACCTTTTTCTTCTTGATATGTCCTTCTATCTTGAGAGTTTGAGGAGTGGTAATTCCTGCCAATGCATTACACGACATGGTCAGACTCATTTCTTCTTCTTCCAGGGTTGGTTCCTGGTGTATATCCTCTTCTTTTGAAGTTTCTTGTTCATTTTCTTCCTCCTCTTCACATTCTATATAAAATAATTCCTTCTTGGCACACTTATGACATTTAGTGTATTTTCTATCACAACTGTAGCAAAGCCCTTTTGCTCTTTTTTCTTCCAATTTTTGTGGTGTCAACCTTGTAGGTTGTGGAAGTCTAGTAGTAGCAACACTTCCATCTTTATAGATGTGAGTGGTAAGCTTCCTTGTCGCGATAATTTTACATTCAGTTTTTCTTGCCAACCTGAATGACTTCTCCAATGAATCAGGTTCCCAAACGTAAAATTCATGTTGGATGTTATCCTTTAAATTCCCTATGAAGACATCAATCATGTGTTCCTCTGGAATATCAGTTACCCTTATATTAAATTTTTGGAAGTCCTCAATGTGCTCCACCACTGAACCCTTTTGTTTGAGATTTATCAATTGGATAAAGAAGGTGTTGCTCCTTGTATCCTCATAATGTGTTATCATTTCCTCCATAAAAATTGACCAAGTGACAATTTTTTTTTTGGGAGAAAAGCCATCGATACCATACAAATGTATTTTTTTCTAAATGTAAAGGTGCAATTCATACCTTTTGTGTGTTTTTCACATTATTGAGATCAACATATTGCTCCATCTGTAGTATCCATGTTTCCGGATCCTTGCCATCAAACTTCCTCATATTCATCTTTGGAATATGGTGGTTCTTCCATCAAACATTAGAGTTTATGAAATCACAATTAAAATTTATTTTTTTCTCATCATGAGTTTCCTCTACTATATTTTCGCCATTAGGAAACATTTCTTGTATCAACTTTGTCAAACCTTCCATATCCACTTTTAGATCATTCTTCATGTTTTCCATGTTATCTTTCATTTTTTCATCGATATTAGCTTCCATGTAATCCATCTTATCTTCCATGTCAGCTTCCATGCCATCCATCTTAGCTTCCATTCCTTTCTTCAAACCATCCATCTTAGCTTCAACACTTTTCTTCAAAACTTCCATTTCATTTTTCATTGATCTTTGCGAGAGTGAAATTTGGTGCACTTGCTCTTGTAATTTTGACATATCATGTTGCAGATCTTCGTCTTCATGGGTCATATTAGAGCCTTATGAAGGCTTAATTGGTGTTGAATTCTTTTTAGGGGGCATTTTAGAAGCCAATATTGACATCTATTCTACAATATGCCCTTGGAATCAATTCAAACTGATTTTTCAAACAAGACTTATGCAATTCGAAAAAAGTATACACCTTTTTCTTTCTTTTGAGGAGCTCGATATTGAAACTGAATTATCTTTGTGATCTTGGATATTCAATATCTGAAATTTGGTCCTGTAGTAGCACTTTGAATCTTCTTTTGAATGCCACAGGTCTGACCTGATTTGGATTCTTCAACACAAAGGTATGCCCAATTGCTCACAATGACTTGATTATGGAATAGTTCAGTAGAGAGAACTTGTACGGTGTGCCACATGTCATTGTTTCCTCCTTAGGCTCTACAATTTATGCATAGGAAACTACATTATGTTTAATTATTGCCACTTTTTACAGAACTCCAATCCAATGCTCAGAGAGAAAGTTATGATGATTTTTCCACGGTCACCTATTTGATATGAAATTCTGGAGCTTGAAAAAACCTAACATCCACAGATCATATGTCTGAAAATGTTGCTACCCAAGATCTGAAATTTTTACAGGATGTTCCTTAGGATTGTGACTTTTCTTTGTACAAATTTCAGCTTCTTAAACTTCGTAGAAAGAAATTTATAGTGCAAATGCCACAATGACCTATTTTAGGTGAAATTCGGGAGCCTGAAAAATCCCTAAATTCCACAGATCATATCTCTAAAAATATTATTAATCAAGATCTGAAATGTTTACACAATGTTCCTCGGGATTCCGGCGTCACTCTGTAAAAAATTTAGCTTCTGAAACTTCGTAGAAAAAAAATTATAGCTAAAATTCCACGGTGACCTGTTTGGAGCAACGAAACCCTAGAATCCAAAGCTCTGATACCAAATGTTATGAAACCAACTCCAAAAATAGAAGAAAAGATAGATCAATGCCTTAGAAATAAGCCACTTCGAGGGGGAAACCTCCAATACATTACATAAATGAACAATTCTTCGATGATACAAATGACCAAAACCTCCTTTCTATATATAAGAGTCCATGGGGCCACAATGTAATCCTAGCCATCCTAACAATAATAATGTAAGGGTACAATAATAACAATATGGGGGTTACAGGGGTACAACAATAACAATAAGGGGGTTACACTAACAACTATAAGGGACTATACTAGTAATATAGGGACCTAATAGGGTGGAATGTGGAAGTCCTAGAATTGGTTTCATTTTTATTATGGAAATAAGAGCTCTTTTCCTCTTGTTTTTATGGGTAAATATGTTTTTTATTATGTGGCTTATATGGTTGTTATATGATTGTCATTTTTCTTGTTTATATGTTGGTTATGAATGTGTTTTATGATGAAGATAATGCATGGATCCCACCATGGATGTCATGGGTAGTAGGGGCCCAGTCAAGAAAGTGTTCAAGTACTTGATTTTAAATTGTTATTCCATTGTTATATTTTAGTTATAAATTATGAAAATGTCATGAGGTTCAAGGCAGTGACCTGGACTTTGAGCCTGAAAAAGTGGCACAAAAATCATCATTGTGGGCTTAGAAATACTGGGAAAATTCCCCAGTTGCATACATTCCATGTTGTGTGTGCGACTGGAGGGTCCCATTCACACTCTTTCCCATGTCAAGGGACTGACTGGGGGTTTTATGCTTTAAAATATCATTTTGATGCAGGGTATAGCCTTCTGGAAGCTTATCATGGCTCCTGGGTGTCTTGTAACATGTGTAGAATGCCTATGTTGTTGTGTGGTGTTAGTTCCACTTCCTTAAGGTGACCTGGGAGGTTGAATCAGATCATAGTAACTCTTCATCACATGTTTACCCTAGTTGTCTGGTTACTTGGGTAGATGTGGGAGGAGGGTGTTACAACAAATCTCCCTAGATTTAGAAATTGAGTCTAGAAGCAAACGAACAAACATATGAAAATATTCCCTAATTTATCATTAAATCATAGATGAAAATGGGATGCATAGCTCATACATTTTTTTGAAATGATTGATGATGATCCTCATTTTTTTCCTTTGTATATTTCAACCTTCCCCTCTTGATGCTCCAAGAAGAGTCCCGCAAATACAGAAACAAACAAGTGATCAAAGCATAAAACACATCAATGATTCAACCATAAACTATGTAAGTGATGAAGGAATCTTACAATAAACAACATGACACATGTATATGGGAAAGAGGCATATATTTGTATTAAGAATGAAGAAAAGGATAAATACAACTAGACCTTGATGTTGGAAGCCTCCTTCCAATGATCCTTGATCCAAACCCTTGCATTAAAAAAAAGCTCTAATGGATACTTGGAAAACATGTAAGTATAATTCAAAAGTATAAAATGGCAACCCAGTTCTCTTTTAATGCATTGTACTTATAGGAGAGAGTGTAGGTTGAGAGATCCATGAAGTGGGGAGAGAGATACACAATGAATGGGATGGATCCACTATGGTAGGAAGGAGGTAAATGATAAAGGGAATTTGAGCCCAATATGAACCACTTCATATTATATACCAATCTCGTGGCTTCTAGAATAAGAAAATTCTTTTAATTTTTACTTTTTACCTCTGTAAAAATACCATCGCGCCTTTAACACATGTAAACTATGATGACATCGCTTTGTATTTACTCTACAACATGCGTCATCGCAAGTTGTGAACTAAAGATCTACAATGACCTCCAAAACTAGGTATTTTTAGGTATTTAATCCATGATTCTTATACATCATGGAGAGGTATTTCTTCCATCTTTCATGGGAATTTATGACAATAGTTCATCGTATAATGAAATATTTAGATTTGGCATCATTTTCGTAAATATGAAAATTTGGTGTGTAATATATGGACTCTATCATGGGTAAGTAACAAAAAAATTCCTGCAAGAAGACCTAATAATGAGTTTAGAAATTAACTAAATAAATTTTTAGGTTTAAAAAACTAGTGTATGACTATTTGATTGACATAGATACTCTGTGAATTTCCTAAGTAGTGTGGACCAAAAATTGACATGTTTCATTGTGATTGATGAGTTAATAGTTGTGTTGACAGATACATATTTTTTGGACTCTACAAGCCTTTGTAGTAATAATTTGTTGATTGACTGACATTGGTATACTATTATGGATTTTTTTTTCAGGCAAAGATTTCCATAACAGTTCTGCGAAAGCAATATTATGTACATGGTTTATTTTTTTCTATTATATTATTTTTATGTGTCTAATGATTATGTGTGAATGAAAACACATAAGGCAAGCTAGCATCTGATAAAGATCACCTAGAATAGAAGGATGTGGTACACCATAAATCATGATGACCAAGAAATGATCAACAATATAGTAGAATACAATTTTGACTGCACATCTCACATGCATGAAGAAGTAAGGACAAATGAAGAAGAATTATTGTTTGGAAAAGTGGGAGGGACAAACTCTCATGATTGGATAGATATCTTGAGGAGACTAAGGGTTGTAGTCAAAAGTTTTAAGGCATAGAATGAAATATTGGTAAGATCTCAGGAGAAGCAAGTTGAAATAAATGCAATTTTCTTGCAAAACCTCTTGGACTTACAGAGATAGTAGTGTGAGATGGGCACTAATCACAGATCCAAGAGAAGCCTTCAAGAATTAGAAGAGAAAAGAAATGGAGTAGATGATAGCAGGTCTCAGAAGAGGCATAGGTGGGAGAGTGAAGACATAGTGAAGAGAAGTGTACCACTAAATAACCCAGGAGGAAGAACTAGCACTTATGTGCACCACTTTGGTAAATATTCCATCTCTAATACCATGATGCACCATCATCAACATCATTAGATAAGGAGAGAAAAGGGTTATATGCTCAAGGATTTTAATAAATCTAAGCCACCCACATTTGATGGAGACACGAGGAAGGAGGAAGATGCAAAATCTTGGCTATTGGGTATGAGAATTTTTTTAGAATCCATGATTATTTTGAAAACATGAAAGACAATATTTTCACCGATAGCTTGAAAGGAAAAGAAAACATATGGTGGGAATATTTGAATAATTCTAGAGGTGTCGCTGAAGAGAATTTGATCTGGTGTGAGTTTGAAAATCCATTAAAAAATAATTATTTATCAAAGCGATACTATGACAACAGGGAAAAGTAATTATATGAGCTCAAGATGCGAAAAATTTTGGATGATGAGTGTGTCACCAATTTTCTGGAATTGTCAATATATGTACCACATCTTAGAGATGATAAGGTGAAGATTCAAAGGTTCATTAGTGGGTTTCCTATGATATTCAAAACCAAATTGAATTGTTGGAACCTCATACTTTGAATGATGCCATTAAGAAATTGAAACATTGTACAAGCAGGAAAAGCGTAGGCCAGAGATCAAAGGTTACTAGAGACCAAAGAGAAAAGTTGGAAATAAAAATGAGTGGCCTAAGAAAAATGTGGAGAGAAAGGATGTCATGCACCCAACCAAAGTAAATCAATTTTAGTTGAAAAACGCTCTGGTTTCCAAAGGTAGTGTGCACCAGCCGGCAACAAAACAACACACAATTGAGACAAAAGAGCAATTGAAATGTTGGATGTGTGTTGAAACCACCATGAAAGAGACTTCCCACACCAAAGGAGCATAGGTCCTGCGATTTAGAATGCCCAAGAAGCTCATAAAATGGAGGACATAGCTCAAAGCTTGCCCAAACTTTATGTAGTTGTCGACAATCACCAAGAATACTACCAAACATCCATCATTGAGATGGAAGGTAAGTTGTGTGATCAATTTATTTCCATTTTAATTGACCTTGGTTCTAATTATAGCTATGTCATCCCATACCTTTTGGAAAGATGCAAATTTACTAATGAAATGCACACAGAACCATGGTCAATTCAATTGGAAACAGAAACAAAGTGGAAAATTAGTCATTGGGTGAAATCATGTGCATTTCAACTCAATGACAAGCACACAACAACACATTTAAATTTATTTCCATTGGGTTAGTATAACATATTTTTGGGCATGGACTGGTTGTACATGCACAAGACCAAAGTTGATTGCTTTGAAAAAGAAATTGAATTCTTGGATGATGCTAGGAAAAGGAAAATATTACGAGGCAAGAAAAAACCAATTTTAGTAAGACTAATCACAGAAATGTAGGTTAAACATAGTTTCCAAAAAGGTTGTAAATTATTTTTTGCGCAACTATCCAATGATAAGGAAGCTAGTGGTAGCATTGGGAAAGGAGAAATTGAAATACTGAAAAAATATCCAGTGCTACACAAATATGAGGATGTGTTCCCCGCAGACATTCTTGGGTTACCTCCTCACAAGAAAGTTGATTTCTCTATTAAATTGGTGTCTAGAGTAGCACTAGTTTCCAAAGCACCATACTAGATGAGTACATCGAAGCTAGTTGAGTAAAAATTTTAGTTGAAAGAGATGATTTATAAATGTTACGTATGACCAAGTGTGTCATTGTGGGGAGCTCCAATATTATTTGTGAAGAATAAGGATAAGACACTTCAATTTCCTGTATTGATTACAAATAATTTAATAAAGTAACCATTAAGAACCGGTATCCATTACCATGGATTAATTATTTATTTGATCAATTGAGAGGAGTAAGAATATTCTCTAAGATCGATTTGAGGTTTGGATATCATCATGTGCGTATCAAATAAGAAGGTATTCATAAAATGTTTTTTTTGACAAGATACAAGCTCTATGAGTTTGTAGTGGTACCCTTTGGGCTTACTAATTCCCCTCCTACTTTCATGTGTCTAATGAATAGTGTGTTGCATCCTTATTTGGACAAAATTTTCATTTCTTTTGTTGATGACATATTAGTGTATTCAAGAACTGACAAGGAGAATGAAAATCACCTAGTTGTAGTATTACAATTGTTGAGAGAACACAAGATTTATGCAAAGCTTAGAAAATATGAATTCTTCCAATCATAGATACATTACTTGGGGCACATTATCTCCAAGGAGGGGATATCAGTTGATCCAGAAAAGATCAAGGCTATCATGGAGTGGAGAACACTAAATAATGTGAATGAGGTCAAATCATTCATGGGATTGGTAGGCTACTACAAGAGATTCATTAGGAACTTCTTCAAGAGAGGCCACCCCATTACATCCTTGCAAAGGAAAGGAAAGAAGTTTGAGTGGACAGTTAAACGTGCAAAAATCTTCAAGTAGTTGAAAAAATTTCTCACTAATGCACCTATGTTGAGAATTGTAAATTTGGATAAATATTTTGTGGTATGCCCAGATGCCTACAAGGAAGGACTCATGGAGTCTTGATGTAGGAAGGTCAAGTGGTTTTCTATGAGTCGCTGAAAGCAAATGAGCATGAGTTAAATTGTGTTACTCATGATCTAAAGTTAGTTTCCATCATTCATGCATTGAATATCTTGAGGTATTATCTGATCGACAGAAGATTCCCTCTCATGATAGATCATGGTGGACTCAAATATTTATTTGATGAACCTAAGTTTAATGTGAGATAAGGTAGGTGGTTGGCTACACTTAGTGAGTTTGACTTTGAAATCAGGTATATCAAAGGAAAGGAAAACAAAGTTATTCATGCACTCAGGAGAAGGATACAATTGAATTACCTAGAAGTTATAAGCTCTTACGAGGTGGAACTAGTGGAGAGGGTCAAGAATGCAGGACAACATGATGAAAAATATTAGAAAGTGAAGGGAAAGTTGTAGCAAGAAGATGAGGATGAGGAATATCATCTCACAAGTGATGGCCTACTTAGATTCAAGAACTAAATATACATACCAAATAATGATGATTTAAAGAGGCTTATAATGGGATACTTTCATGAGAAACCATATTCTAACCATCGAGGATATCAAAAGACTCTCACATCCATCAAATTTTTTTATTATTTTCCTAATTTGAAGAGGGAAGTGGCTAATTTTTTTGCTAATTGCATAACATACCAAAAAGTGAGAATTGAATGAAAACACCTAATAGGTTTATTATAGTCCATTCCCATTTTGAAATGGAAGTGGAAAGTAATCTCTATGGATTTCATCATAGGATTATAGAGAACCTCCATGCAACATGACACTATTATCGTAGTGGTTGATAAGTTGAGCAAGGTGGCTCATTTTGTGGTGGTAAAATCCACTAAATCAACAAGTGAGTTAGCTCATATTTTCATAAAGGAAATTGTGATGCTACATGGAACTCCAAAGAATATTATCTCAGATAGAGATTCCAAGTTCACTTGAAAGTTTTGGAAGGAGTTTTCGAAAGTTTGGGAACTGAATTGAAATTCAGTACATATTACCATCGATAAACGGATGGAAAAATAGAGAGGACAAATAGAATCCTTAATGATATGTTGAGGATCAATGTGATGCACCATCCTAAGAAGTGCGAAAGAGTATCTTCCTCTTATAGAGCTTGCATACAATAATAGGCACCATGAATCTATAAAAATGAGCCCATTTGAGGCACTTTATGGAAGGAGTTTCAATACTCCTATCAATTGGAATGATCCAGTGAACATGGTCCTTATTGGGCCTTGATATGTTGAAAGATATGGAGCAGAGAATGCATATTATAAGACAAAATTTGAAGGTGACACATGACAAGAATAAAAGCTATATGGATCAGCATAGGGTACATGAAGATTTCCAAGTTGGGTAGCATTTCTATTTGTGGATTAAACCCAAGAATATTTCCTTAAATATTGGGTCATGTGCTAAGTTAGCACCTTGGTTTTGTGGACCTTTTGAGATCCTTAAATGGATTGGACTCGTGGCCTATAATATGGCCTTACCTCCATCAGTAAAATTGCATGATATATTCCATGTTTCTTTGCTTAAAATATATGTAAAGGATTCTAATCATGTGATTAATTGGTCTATACTATAGGTGGAACCAAAGGGATAATTCGAGCCATATCCCTCTTAGAAATTAATTAACAGAACAATTAAATACATAAATATTGCGGAAACACAAATAAAAAATGTAATATTCCCAAATTTTCACATGATATTTGGAATATTAGAGTTCTTAATAAAATTAATTAAGTAAGTAAATAAAAGGGTGGAGGGACCCATAATCCTCAAAGATGAATAAAATCCACTTTTTATGTCTGTATGTGGATATTCTAGATCTAGAGCTAAAATCATAGAGTAGTGGAGCAATTCCATTAATGGAGATCATGTCTCATTTATGAGATAGATTATGGAGGACGAAACAATAAAATAAGATCATGGATCTTAAATGAAAAAACATGAGGATCTTTGATAAGGTCAACTGATATCATAGTGCATTCAAAGAAGATCATAAAGCACTTATGATAAGATAGTGGAGGAAGTGATGCATTTAATGCACACATGATGGAGAGGGTGATCACCCCATGTGAACATGATGGAGGACATGGAGAAACAACGTAGTCAACCATGGATACTTATGTCCACATGTACAACACAGTTTTGGAGTGGGCTTAGGTTATGGAAGGATCATATCTATATAATGAAGGTGAAGGCACAATGGAAGGCATGATTTAGATTATTCATTTCTTGATCTGTTTAGATCTACATTTGTCTTAGGAAATTTCTATGAATTCTTGAGTTGTTTAGCTAAGATTTTAGTGTTGTTTAGCACAGGGTGTTCCCGAGCAGGAATCCCTCCTCTTTCATTGAGTAGCTCTTGGAAGAGGGTTGTACTACATTCCTTATCAGGCATTGGTGCCATCTTCAGGAGGTTGTTTCTAGCATTCAGCTAGGAAATCGATGGAGGATTCATCCTACCACTTTTTTCTTCACATTTAACCTTTCAGGAGAAGCAGATCTATATCCAGAATTCAAGCCATTGGGTTTTTCCTACATGCAGCGGCAATCCCTTCAAGGATTGCGCAGTATAGTCCTGTAGATCTATTGGAGGAAGGAAGTTTCTAGTATTTCAGCTGGAAATCCTATGAGGGATCATCTCCTCACATTGGATCTATTGTTTCCATCACTAAGGAGTTGATTTGACACATCTAGCAGTAGGCTATTGAGCCTCCCTCTCTTACATCGTAGTTTTCTGAAGCTGTTGTTCATCCAGCAGTTATTTTCAGTGGAGGAGATTGGAGGAGCTAGATCTTGAGCTTTTAGCCCAAGGATCTAGAGAAGGGATCAACCCTTCTTGCATAGATCTGATTATGCATTATTGCAGCCATCATATCATCAGATCTAGCTTCAGATCTGCATACCCAGCAGTATATATGTGAAGCCCTAGGAGGGTGGTTTTCTTAGATTGACAGATCTGAGAAACCCTTTCTGGGTTATCTTGGGTATCCATCATAAAGTTCGGATCTTTGTTTTCAGCATCATCGAAGCTCCCATTCTTCCTAGATCTAACTTTCTATATTTCAAAGAGTTGCAGTCCCAACAGTTGCAGTAGGGATAATGCAATTTACCTTCCAGCAGTTCAGCAGTTACGCAGTCCCTCTTATGGGATCATTGCAGGGTCATTCTAGGCCATCCCTTTGGCTTGAGTGTCTCATATTTTGAGCATTGTTGTACTTTCTTTTTCACCTCCTATATAATAAAATGGCTCAGTTATTTCTTTGCATTCTGTTGTGTATTTATATTTATTGTTTACTTTGATGTAGTTCTTATATTGCGTTTCAATATTACTACATTCTCCCTTTTGGGATATTACAAAAAAACACATAAAACAAGAGAGGCACATATACATGCATTTCACCCAATTTGGGCTACGTCCACAGAGAAACAACCAGTCCCGCGTTTTATATTATCTAGCAAAATGAAGAGATACAACCTACAACATATCCGCTTTAAATTATTATTCGCTCTCATGTAGCCTCCACTCTCTCTCTCTCTTTCTCAGAATAATAATACGCAGCCACAATAAAATTCCCTCATATAAACTTAGGGTTTCCTTCTAGGGAAAAAAACCATAAATTAACATAACTTCTATCGTTAGATCATTCGCCTAATGAACGACCCATATTGACTATGAAATTAAAATATTTTACAAGGTATTTTTTCATATATTTTTAGCTTCGGTGGCGCTTCCCCCAAACTCCTGCCATAAGGGGTGGGGGGTGTCATTAAAAGTAATCGTCGACCCCTTGGACCCCCCTGATGGCTATCATATGGGTGAATTTTCTGTATCATTTAGGAACTAGGGACCAACATGGTTGAGACCTCTGAGTCAAGAATATAATCAAGCTCCACCCCCAACAAGCCCCTATGCATATTAAATCAGAGGAGCATCATGCTCCAGAATCGAGTCGTAAAGCAAGTCAAAGAGTAGTGGAGGCACTTTGGACCCAAGGAAGCCACTTGGGAAAACGATGAGTCAATGAGAGCAGCATACCCTTTTTTTTTGTTGGTTGAAGCAAGTGTATATATGTAATTATAAATATTATACAAATATATGTATATAAAGCTCCATAAACAATATGAATTTGTTTCAAGCATGTATTTTGTATTGCATATGGACACACAACATCAAGGACGGTGTCCCCCCAAGGGGGAGGGGTTTGTAATAGGCCAATTTCTTAACATCATGTTTGCAATGTAAATAATTTTATAAAAATAAATATGGGCTGAATTATGGGACATAGATTCCAGAGGCTGGGGGGTAATTGCTTTGGATGCTTAGGTTTACTTGATGCGGGAAAAATCTGAATTATGTGACATCCATTGAAGGTTGGTTGTTGTGCTTTAATGACCCTATTTTCCTCTAATTTATGGGACTAAATTAGAAGTATGATAACCATACTTGCCATGGGAGGTTGGGAAATAAAATAGGATGAGAATTTATTGAGTATGGGGTGTGTAGGAAGTGAGGGAGAGGAACGAAAGAACATAAAAAATATCACTCAAAAAGGGGGATCACGAAGTTCAGCAGGGGGGGAAGCATAGAAAGAGTGCATCAACAAAAAAAATGGGGAGACAACTTTCGACTGGCAAGGATTCATATAGGAAATCACTCCCAGGAGGTGAATAAATTTCTTCCCGAGTCCCTAGTAGCTAGAGGGTGGAGATGATGATTCTCAACAAATCCTAAAGGGCTGGGGTGGAGGAATTATTCCTAGAAAATTTCCTGGAGGATTTCTGGATGGATTCTTCATTGTAGGCTTTATTTTGTGTGGTTATGGAGTCCCCAAGTTGGTTGGAACCAAGGTGTTGATTTTTGAAGGGTGGAGATAGTGAGTCTCTCGATTCCCAGTGTTTTTCTTGCTTGCAACTCAGTTTTAGAGTGGAGGTGGAAAAAACTCTAGAATCCCTGAAGCAACTGAAGACCGTGTTCCAACCTTTGAGAAAAATACTCCTCAAACTCTAACCTTTGGCTCGGGGGTGATAGTTGCAAGTGAGGACTAGCTGCAACTATCTATGGTTGGGTGGAGATTCATAGTCCTAGACTCAGTTTCCCAACAGAAAAAGAAATAATAAGATAAGTTTTTCTCATGTATTGTCCATATTAATGAATGTGCCTTGTATTTCTAGTTTGGAATGATTTCAGTAATACATGAGACATGATTGTGTGATTTATATTTAGGGAATTGACTGGTATGTTGTGTTAATGTTTTAAGGGCATCGGTATAGCATGTAAGAATATCGGCTATGTTACAACACTATTAGCATGAACATTCTTCTTCCTTCTTACAATATGTTGATTATGTTGATTTCAAGATCATATTGCATTGTTGTGTTGCAAGGTGGTAATATGGAGGACTTTCTCTTTTATACTCATTGACCTCATTTTTTATATAAGATCCTTCTTCAAGCCTTTAGTGATGCATACCTTGGTGTTGGGTCTATACATCCATCTTATTAAGGGTGCAGTCTAATAAATTTACATATGGGTTTGTGTGAGGCATGACCCCATGAGCTTGAATGAATTGGATGCTTAAATTTTGTATTCCCTACAAAGATCATCCTTTCTATGCAATTTTTAAGGTTGAAGTCTCAAGGATGACTGTGTTGTCTCTGGGTGGAGATGGAATGGGAAAATCCTTGCTTAAATGACTAGTTTTAGTTGTGGTGATCAATTTTATTAGCACTCCATAGTAGGTATTCATATATTGGGAAATATTTTTCTCAAGTTTCTTGGAATTCCTGTTCAATCAAATAAGACGATTGCATGCTCATGTTACTACCAGTTAAGTGACAATGTTTATGGTCCATCCTTGTAATTGAAATGAATGGGAAAATTATTTGATTCTTTGAGTATTTTTTATTCCTTTGCAGTGTTTTGGGAATCATATGATTTTCAGTCATCATTTTAAGATTTTCATGTTGGTTGGACCTTCAAGAGGGGCCTTGGGATCTCTAGACTAATATTGAACCGTTCCCATTAGATATTGAAGAATCAAGGATACCGAAAGTTTTGAAGGGTTTAATGGGCAAGTCCATGTTTCCTGTTCTATGTCCTGTCATTAAAAAACTTCATGGATGATCTTGTCGTAAGCTCAGAAGGCGTAGCACCTGTGTGTGCTTCATGTAGCCTCAATAAGTGATGTTTTAGTTCTGTCATGGTTATAAAAATTTTCACAACCACTGTGGTCAAGCCATGGTCAAATCCCTTCACAAATGACCCAAACGAAAAGGTCTTACCCTTAGCATCTTAAACTTTATCTATAGTCGTGACGGAATTTACCAAGTCATGTAAAGGTTGACACCAAGTCCAGATTGATGGCCATAATACCACAACATAACTCAATGCAAGGCCAGCGTGATGAGCAGCCAAGATTAAGCGTTGAAGGTGATCGATAGCTGGGCAAGGGTCTGAGATAATGTTAGCCCAGAGGGGTCACATCGAGGAATTCATAGAAAGTCACTCAAAGGGAAGAGCCATGCTGACAAGGATTGGGTTGAGTTGGAAAATATTTCAGCCTGATTCCAGTGGGGACCAATCGGGATCATTGATAATACTTTGGGGGAGGGCCCACTAGTAGATGTAATCCTAGAGGTTATTCCCAGAAAATATATAGAGGAACACCCACTTAAAATGAGCGGGGTGACATGAGCCCAGGCTACAACGACAAAAACATGCTCCCATTAGCTTAAACATTGGTGTAGATGTGCAAATCCACATATGGGTAAGCCTGAAAGGTCAATCCCAAAGCAAAACATCAAGTCCACAATTGCAATGGTCAAGTGACAGATCCTGGGAGATTGGAGGTTTGGTGGAAAATAACGACCATCGAAGGGTTGGTAACATATGGGTATATGTATGTGTTTGTGCATATAGGTAACGAATTTCATTTTAATTCAAAGTGCAGGGTCGTGGAACCCAAACCCATGAACGGGTCATCAACCATTAACCATTTTCCATGTTGCGTTGGGAGGCTAGCTAGACGGTATAGCCACGTGGATGAGACGATGATTTGGCACTATCTAATTCTCCATAATTGTAATTCTCACACCTCTTGATTCGAAGGTCAAATTGAGGTAAAGTTTTATATCACCGGAATCATCTTAAGGAGACAAATGTAATGGTGTTGTCAAAATCAGGCTTTACGTGAGTTGAAGAGATCGAAATTTTTAGAAAAATTTTCCATAATGGCACCTTGGATCTTGGGTCAATATAATAACCACACCCTCTTAATCAATTTTATGGTGATGACTAGGAGGGGGTTGTTACAGAAACCCACTACGCCTGAAATGTGCCCTAAATGTACCACACATCGTTGAAGGAACCATCAAACAACACCATAGATTCTCTAGCAAATATGATGTCATGGCATACAATAAAGGGGAGGCACGAACCATGGATGAGGGTGGAAAGGGTTTTTGTTACCGCTCCCTCAAATCATTAATTGATAATTTTTTATTTTTAAATAAGTCCTTTTTTTAGATAAATACTTACGGGGATTTGAATCTATAACTTGTTCATATTAAATGTCTTAACAATGCACTTATTCACGATCAATCCAAATCCCCATGAGCTTATTTTTACACAAGTAAATTATAAAATTTAATTTCTTCAAATAAATATTTTACGTTAATATAAAATTTAAATTTGTAATTTTCTACATAAAAACTAATCATAATGTATTCTTATAAAAATATAATTTATTGAGAATTTATCTACATGTTTTATTTTTGTTTTTATTTTATTCAAGAATTCACACTTTATATTCATATTAAGATATACTTGAGATGTTTTTTAATAAGTAAATGGTCTCTCTCTCTCTCTCTCTCTCTCTCTCTCTCTCTCTCTATATATATATATATATATATATATATATATATATATATATATATATATATATATAGAGAGAGAGAGAGAGAGCAATTTTTGTATTAAGAAAATGTGTAGAGTTTACATTTTTGGAGAGTCTTCGCCAACTAGTTACAAGATTGAGCCAAAAGTAAGAGGTTGGTTGTCACAAAATTGTTACATGTAAGACCATCTGCCCTTGTGAGGGAAACCAAATTACCTCTTGGATAGTTTAGAACATAGTTTAGAACATCAAAAAGAAACATGGAAACAATAGAAGAATCAATGAGTGTGTTTAAATGCTCTGATCTATGTAATCATGAGGGTGTTTAATGCATCCCTATGTCACCTGGACACTTGGATCCAAGGTATCTAAATTTTTTTATTAAATTATTATTTTAAATACAATATTTTATATAATTTAAAATATATATATATATATATATTCGATATTTAGATTAATATAGTTTTAAAATAATAATTATAACAATTATGAATTAATACTATTATTAAAATTAATTTAAAAAAAAAATTAAAATTTAAAATTTATTTGAAAAATATCTTTAATAAATACAAAATTATCAAATTAAAGTATTTGATGTTTTTTTGATAAGCAAACCAGCATTCTTTATATTATCATAAATTTACATAAATCACAAGCATGAAATAACTAGAGTAGAGAGTGTCCAAGATGAGGAGTTGTCTGCAGAAAAATATTTATGTCATGAAGTGAGTGTAAGATAGACCATCTTATCATGAGAGTGAAATTAGGTGGACTCTCATAGAGTTTGGAGACCAAATTAAAACAAAATTGGTACGTAGAAAAGTAGATATTACTGACACTAAGAATACAGAACAACATAACAACATGAAAAGCTAGGAAGCAACATAGGATAAGTGAGCCTTACCTTGGAATTAAGCGAGCCTAGTTGAGCTCGTACATTGCCTATTTATGCTTGGTTTGGTTGCAATGAGCTTGATCCCTTTGAGCCTTTTCATGTTGAGTCTTGTCCCTTTGAGCTTGGTCTTGTTGGTCAAGGTAGAGGAAGGGATCATCAAATCCTTCAGGAAGCCATGAAGGGCACTCCCACTCAACAACCACAGTCTTGGTGTAGGTGTCTGCCTCCTTCTGAGAGGTTTTTCCCTTGGTTGTGCACTCAACATTAGCCTGGTTACCTAAATTTTGGGCTTTCTCCACATGTTTTGTGTAGTTGTGGTTGCTATAGAGCTTTTTATTCTTTTCCTAAGACCCTAAGTGATCAGGACTAGAAGGCATGCGTCTCTGATGAATTGAATCAACAACTTATGTTCCTTCATGCAAATTTGAGGAAGATGAAGGAGGGGAAAAATTAATTCCCAAATCTCTTGACAGATTCCACAAAGTCGTGCGAGTATGAACCATATATGAATTATTTTTTACAATTCAACATCCCATGCCCTCCCGAGCTTCTTCATGGCCCCAAAGATGTCTTCCTAACAAGTTCCTGACAACCCAGTGACCACTACCAATATTCCTTCACTCCTACGCTTCAATGGCGGAAACTAAGTAGTGAAAATGCATAAATAGGCCTTTTTCAAATTGTTCTTAGCCTTGACCATGCCATGGAGAGAGAGCTTGACACCCACGTTCTCTGCCACCTCTCCTGGCTCGACCCCTTTCACCGACCATGATGATCAGACCTGAAAATGCTCTAATTTTGAACTTAAACACCTTGAACCTCCCTGCTTTGCTAGATCCACAGTCTCCAACCACCCACTGCACAGAAAACTAAGGGAATGAATGTCTTGTTGAGTGCAAATTACAAAATTCATGTTCTTCACTGTGAGTAAATTCCTTTTCCTCGTTCGAGCGTCCATATCCTCTCTATAATGAATGAAATCTTTAGTGTGCTCAGAGAATGACTACCTGACAACCCCTCTCATTAATGAATCAAGTAGCATTGGCATGAGAAATATTCCTCGCCTCAATAGATGTGAAGACACCTGTTGTAACATATTTTGGTATAGTGAAAATTACAAATTTTCAACGAGAAATTGCCAATTTATTTCTTAGCCAAATGCTAAGATATATGATGATTAAATACTTTTGAATGATTTATAAGTTTTTAAATTAAAGTACCGTGATATTTTTATAAAAATATATTTGAATATTTTTATACAAATATCTCTTTAAAATTAAAGTTGTATTACTAATCATTAGCTACATATAAGTCAAAGTAGCATGCCAATTCAAAGGATAAAGCGTATACAAGTTTCAACGACGATGAGAGGCACCTATAAAATCAACGGCGTAGATACAAACTCGCACCCCCCAGTGCTTCTGAACGATATCTGACCCGGGGGGTCCAGGTAGAGTCGTTTTCCAAAAACTGTCCTGCCATACATGTCATCCCCTCGTAGAGAAACCCCTCCCCCCCCCCCCACGAGTCTTCTCCAAAACCATTCTTCTCATCTATTGACTGTTACGTCATTTCCCTCCATTCTCTTGTCAGCCTCCATGCCATCCCACTAATCGAATCAATACCCATCGTTTGTTCTCCATTATCAATCATTCTGGTTTACATAATACAGTTATGGGAATATAAGCAATGTCCAATTTGCATCAAATCAAAAATAGTTTCCTTTATGTAATCACCTTCGCAGGTCAGAAGAGCATAATAAAATTGTTGCTAGTTCCACAAGGTCTTACTAAACAGAGAAATTATGGCATGCTCTGTGAACTCTATTATAGATGATGGGCATCATATTGGTTGTGATTATTTCAAAGATATTTTTTATCATGTCATTTCTCTCATTGATAAATTGGGGCCCATATGCACTGATATTGAGCCAACAATGTTCATGTTTTTCCTTTGCATGCTTTAGGCTTAATAAAGAGATGAAGGAAGAAGTGGTTAGTGATCAGAGGAAATTCAAAATTCCACGCTATGCAAATTTATTTTCTCAACCTTATTAATTGAAAATATTTGACCGAGGAATGATATTCATGGCTATTTTCATTTGGCGATGGCGGAAAGCAATTGGAGAATTTTATATGTCTTGACCAGGTAGTTTCAAACTAGATTATTATAAGTTGTGGTATTTGAGAGTGCTTCTTTCACAACATTTCATATGATCTACTTTTGGATCACTTAACAGGAGAGGGTAACCCACTTGAGGAAAGTTGGAGATAGTGTTCCTAGTGGTACTACAAACTTGCATGGGATGTTGGTAATTAAGGAGACCAAGGTCATTATCAAGAAGCATGTTCAAAACTTCAAGATGCAGGTTAATGGACATATGCTACAATGTTAACTACTACTCACCTCCAAGAATTTGATTATTCTAGGGTCTTGTAAATGTGGGTTGATCATTATGTTGATTTTGGTGCATTACATGAGGTTTTGGAATTTCTTCGGGATGCACATGAACCTAACACAACATCCATGTTTCTACTAGCATGTCATGAAATCAAATTGAACATTACATCCCAGAAATCTAGACTTGAACGTAGTGCATTGCCAAAATCAGACAGTGAAGATTAAGGAAATTACGAAAACTTGGATTTAACTAGTAATTTAAATCAAATTCAAAAGGAATACAGATAACAACTCCTATTTTGAAAGGATTATCATGAGATTTCATTCACTATTTTTGGCAAACAGAAAATCAAGGAAAAATTAGCAGTTCAAGATTCAAAGGAGGATACTCAAGGGTAATTCAATATTTCCAGATATTAAGACACCATATTTCCAAACAGTTTCAAATTTCTAGTAGAATATCCAGAGATTATTTATTTTTAGTTTCTTGTTCAGTATTTTGTTCCTGAAAGTTTTTAACAATTTAGAAGTTTGTATTTCTATATATTTGATGAATTGTAATAAGAAAATGTGTAGGATTTTGATGTCAAAACCTTTCATCTTTGTAAAACTTCTATTATAGAATTCCTTATCAAAGCCTTCCGACTCCAGTTTATGACAGAATTTGTGTTTCTAGTATGTCTTTCTAGTGTTTCCATAACTTGTTTTCTGCACATGTTCAAAGTATTATAGAAGAGCTGGGTAAGAATAGATTTAGTTTCAATCTCTCTGAAATCCCCTGCAAAGTTATAATTGTTTAAAGAGATTAGTATATTGGATTGTATGTCAGATTTAGCTCCTCTTTGAACTGGTTATTGTTTGTACTTCTATCTTCTCCTGAATGTGTTTTGATGGGCTATAGAGGATTTCTTTATGCATCCAATTTCTCCTGGTTAATTAAGTATTCTATCTGACTCCTTAATTATCAGAAATCCCCTTATATTATTCTTTCAAATTCTTTAAAAAGTTAATTTCTTCTGTTAGGATTGAAGCTGACACTTTTAGAAATGACTCTAAAAAGGATGGATTTATTCATGAATAGGAATTGTGCAATCATTAGCAACCACCCCATTAAATCCTAAATCTAGCCATTATGCTTCATAGGTTGTTGTCCAATGATAGCGAAAAACGTTAAACAAGTTCTCATAACTATTGAGGGAACCTCCTCTAGTTCAAGGGATAGCTTGAACCTAAATACTTGTCGAGTTGGTTTCTGAGCGTTGTTTCTGTAGCTAAGAACTACGTACGAGAAACATGTACAACATTTGGCATCGTTTCCAGGGAGAAAATTGACGAGGAAATTTTTCCCTGGATCACAATAATGAATAGATATATTCCTTGTTGGTGAACAAGGAGCAGGAATTTGTATTGGTTGCATTATTTTCACCTAGCGACTCCATTTTTTCATATGGCGATTCCACTGGATTACCGATCCCATTGTTTCAATATTTCAGCTTCCTTTACTGCTATGCAAGGTTCAATAATACTTACGATCAACAATATATGTATTTTCCTCTCAGCCATGATCATAAAACTAATAGGTCCACATAGGATGCAGCTTTTAAAGTTCACATGTAAGTATCTAGTGCCTGTGGAGTTTCAGTTTTATATTGTAAATATGTTTCAAGTTTTCAACTATTGGCAAAGTTATCTGCCAATAAATTCACTCCTCACTTGGTTACATTGGAAAGAAGATTATACCTAATAGTGAAAATTTGCAGTTCAGTTAGGTAAAGATTGTGTGTGGTTGAATTAGTTATTTTTAGATTCAATGAGAAATATATTATTTCTGATTTGGTGTATACTTGATTTAAGTTTCAGTAAAGCATATTGTAGATGAGATTGCTACAATTACATTTTTCTTTCCAGAATAGATGAGACCTGAAACAAGGATATTGAATTAAGCAATAAGTTTGTAGTTTTCTAGATTTTGGAACAATGTACAATTTTTAGATTTCAACCTCGTTGGAACTCACAGTTACAAGTTTTAGTGTGCATTGCAGGATAATCAAATGGAAATATTGATTCATGAGGATTGATTACACTTTTACATGATTGCAGATGAATGGTTGATGGTTTTATGGTATGACTCCATGCCCAATGGATAAGGCAGTTGGTCTTCTAGTGTAGAAATTATATACATTAAGCATGCATATGTCCTAGATTCCCCGGATCTCACAATATTTAACTTCTTGAAAAATACAAAATCATTCCACTGCTATTTTGTGGAAAATTAAATGTACACACATGTGAAGCATAAAAACAATCGCACATAGCACAGTTGTTTAACGGGAAATCCTAAAGTTGAAAACCCCAACTATCATATATTATGTATCATGGAGATCATGTAACAATCTCATACAAAGCTTAGTACATCAAGCTCTCAGTACAATCAATCGTCACACACTAACATAGAAGAAATTTGCAAATCCATGCACCAATCTTTTCCCTCCTGCTAGCCTGCCTCCACTGCGCAATCCAAGCTGATTACAAAGACCAATTCAATGCAATCCCTCTCTCATTGACTGCGTGATTATCATTGGAAACTCCAATGTATATGTAGATACAATCCCTGCATCACTATGGTCACAAAAGATAGTCTATCTCACCCTTTCACCTATCTCTGCACTGGGTCTCCACTGGATCTAACTTGCACTGTGGTTAACTGTTGTATTGTTCAGTTGATTAATGAGTTATTATTTGTGAATTAAATAACTAATTAATTAACTCCACTCTCACTAGTGTATCATTCAGTTAGATTAGATACAACTAGCTCAACTGAGTCTAACTGAGTTAAACTGAATACAACTCCATGAACTACTCTTCCAACTCTGTCACCAACACTCACTTTACTCAGTTCTAAGTCCTCATGCATGAACTCTAGTAAACCCTTAGGAATTGCTTAATTCCTTCGGCCCACTGATTTTCCAAATCTGTATACTGAAATTAAGTGCTCCAAGAGAATAAGTTGTTGTTTAGAGTCTAATTATTATTAAGAGCTAATAATAATCGACATGCATCTATTTTTAGATCGACGATCTATAAATAGACTTCGCCGAATATTCTAAAAAAATAATTTCATTTATTTTTCCAACTTGATCAACCATCCACAAATAGCATCCTACAACTTCTGAAATATGATCACCATGTCTAAAAATAGACATGGTCTAAAAATAGACTTGTGCCAAAAATAGCCCATGGGCCCACTTAGTGAAGGCTACTCTTTTCACTAAGCTCATCATATTTTTGAATCTAAACACTCCCTCTCAACAAGATAGGGATTATCCTTCACCCCGATCCTGCCTCTATGGTATTCGAATTTCCTCCCGGTGAGCACCTTTGTCAGAATATCTGCATCCTGATCCTCCGTAGGAATGTACTAAAGAAACATGATCTTCTGCTGCACACAATCTATGATATGATGATACCAGATATCAATATGTTTAGATCTATCATGAAACACAGGATTAACTGAGAGCTTAATGCAACTCTGATTATCACAATGTATCACTGTAGGATCTAAATGTGAACCGAACAAACCAACCAGAATCTTCCTCATCCATATAGCCTCACATGCAGCTTGACTTGCTACCATGTATTCTGCTTCTGTTGAACCGAGTGCCACATATCTTTGTTTCCTGCTATACCAAGAAACTGTTGTAGATCCGATACTGAAATTCCCTCCTGATGAGCTCTTTCTGTCTATTGGGCTGCCTGCCCAATCTGCATCCGTGAAGCCATGCAACTTCACCTCATCCATCTGTCTATACCATAAACCATACTCAGATGTGCCCCTGAGATATCTCAAGACATGCTTACCTGCCTTCCAAAAGAGCTTGGTAGGCTTAACCATCGCTTTTGAAAGCTGGTTCACCGCATAGCATATGTTCGGTCTTGTATTAACTAAATACATGAGCGAACCCACCAACTGTCGATAAACAGTGGCATCCACTACCTCTGTCGATGTAGCATCCTCTTTCCTCCAATTTCTTGGAAGAGGAGTATCAATAGGCTTGCAGCCTTGCATGTGAAACTTCTCCAGTATCTCTCGGGCATACTTTCCTTGAGACACAAACAGTTCACCTTCCCGCTGCCATATTTCCAATCCAAGGAAATAATGAAGGAGGCCCAAATTCTTCATCTCAAACTCCTTTGCAAGATCTACCTTGCATGAGTGTATCAACTACTCATCACTCGTTAGTATTACATCATCAACATAAAGAACAATGATTAAAATCTTACCCTCCACCACAATTTGGTACAGGTTTGCATCCGCCTCACTCTTGGTGAAGCCAAGTCCAGTGAAATAGCTGTCGATCCGAGTGTACCAAGCACGTGGTGCTTGTTTCAGCCCATACAACGCTCTTTTGAGCCTGCACACATGTGAATCGATGCTAAAGATCTAAAATCCTTCAAGCTTCTCAATGTACACCTCTTCCTCAATGATCCCATTAAGGAACAAAGTCTTCACATCCATCAGATGAATGTGCCAACCCATCTGCGCTGAGAGAGAAAGGATGGTCCGTATGGAAGAATATCGTGCGATAGGTGCAAAGGTTTCTTCATAATCAATCCCCTCAATCTGTGAGAAGCCCCGGGCAACAAACCTTGCCTTATACTTCTCGACGCTCCCATCAGCACCTTTCTTTACCTTGTAGATCCATCTTGATCCTACAACTGATTTTCCCACTGGCCTTGGAACAATCTCCCAAGCACTGTTTCTGACAATGGAGTCATACTCCTCCACCATGGCATCTGTCCATGTGGGCTCCTGCACTGCTTCTTATAAAGAAGATGGCTTTGTCACGATACACTTGCTCATAAGAGCCATGTATCCAGTATAACGATCAGGTGATTGTCTCTGTCTGTGCTGTGATGTAGGGACTCCTACATTTTGTGCCGCATCAACCTTCAGTCTCTCAGCTTCTGTGGTACACTTTCTGCCTTGTCTAATGTTTGGTTCTGCATGAGTGGACTCCTCCACTCCATGAATCTCCTCCTGTGGCTGATCCACATCTAAAGGCTCATCTTTGGGAACAAGAAGTTCCTCCTCTGCATGCAAGTGTAGCTCCCTCTCAAGCATAGCTTGTGCAGCACCCACGATCGTTCTATTCTTTCTCTCTGCAACCCCATTCTGCTGTGGGTTATGAGGCTCTATGAGTTCTCTTCGAATTCCTTCTTTTGTACAAAATTCTTTGAATTCGCCCGAGATGTATTCACCACCATTATCGCTCCGTAGAGCTTTCACTTACTTCCCCGACTCCTTCTCGACCAATGCTTTAAACTCACAGAACTTTGAGAATTTTTCGCTCTTCTTCTGCATGAAGAAGATCCATCATCTACGAGAATAGTCATCAACAAAAATAACATAATACCTATGTTTTTCTATTGAAGCAACTGAGAAAGGTCCACACACCTCTGTGTGAATTCTCTCCAGGATCACCGAAGCACGGTTCTCCTTCTCATGAAAGGTGGTCTTCACATACTTACCCATAGCACATCCCTTGCACTGATCTGACTGCGCAAGAGTACCCTTGGGAAGTCCAATTGAAATCTGCTGCAAAATCTTCAAAGCGCCATGGTGAAGATGGCCCAATCTCCTGTGCCATAATTCGCCCTCATCCCGGCTTACCACTTCTTCTGCTTTTCCCACCATGGCAGTGTAGCCATATACCTCCAGCTTGTAGATATTCTTAATTCAAACCAATATCTTCTTGGTTTTATCCATTGTTTTATGTCGAAGGACTTTTCCCTCACTGAAAATAACATCATAACCTTTGTATTCCAATATTGCGGCCGAGACCAAGTTCTTCTTCAGACCTGGAACATGCATAACATCCTTCAACAAGAATGGATTATCGGACTCCCTCTCAAAGTTAATGGTCCCAATGTCGGTCGCACTGTATCGACCATCGTCGCCCATCTCTATATGCATCTGGAGGTCCTTCTCCTCCAAGTCACTAAACAACTCCTTATCTCCCGTCATATGGAAAGACGCACCACTATCAAGATACCACACCAATCCCATATGGCTTGAAACCAAGAATGAGATCAAAGAGAAATCAAGTTAAAATTTCGAGGCTAAGGCCTCTCCAGCAGCCTTCTTTTTCTTCTTCTTATGTGGGCAGTTAGTGGCGAAATTCCCATGTTCGTGACAATGAAAACACTTCACCTTGGACAAATCCTGCTTCTTGCCTTTAACTTCGGAATTTGAAGGAAATTTCCTCCCCTTCCCTTTCCTTGCTTTGGCAGCCAAAGAAAAATTCTCTTCATCTTCATTCTTCAGTCAAGATCCATCTCTGGCACCCCGCCTTATCTCCTCCTGCATGAGATTCGACCAAAGTCACTCCCATCCCAGCAATTTCTCCCATCCATTGACAGAGTCTTCATAGCTATGCCAACTCTTCGGAAGCCCAAGGAGAGCCAAGCTCACCAAGTCTTCTTCATCAACAGTAACCCCCACACTTCCCAGTTCATCCTTGCAGTGGAAAAACTTCGTGAGGTATTTTGGAATACTGTCGCCCTTCTCCATTTTTATTTTTCTGAGCTTGTCTTTAAGCGCCAACTTCCTCTGGTTGCTTCTACTTTGGAAAAAATCTATCAAAGCCTTCCATATTAAGAATGGAGTCGATTTCCCATGAAGGATGGACACAATATGGTCCTTCACACCTTTTAAAATAATTATTCTTGTCTTTGCTGTCTTCTTTTGCCATGCGTCAAGTAATGCAGCATCGCTAGATCCCAGCTTAGGAACATTGCTATCGATGAACTCCTTCAGTCCATTATCCTCCAGCACCGCTTCCATCCTATCCTTCCAGGCTATGTAATTCGAGCTCCCATCATGGGCATACTCCAATCGCAACCCATTGAAATACATTTCAATGTATACTCAACTTCTGCACCAAGAATTTTATGTAGCAAATTCGAATTGTCCACCAGCACAAACTCAACAATTCTTCATAATTGCAATATTCAAGAATTAACACTGCTTCAATACCATGTAGAAACTATATAAATTAAGCATGCATATGTCCTAGATTCCCCTGATCTCACATTATTTAACTTCTTGCAAAATACATAATCATTCCACTGTTAATATTTTGCGGAAAATTAATTGCACACACATGTGAAGCATAAAAACAATCGCACATAACACAGTTGTTTAATGGGAAATCCTGAAGCTGAAAACCCCAACTATCATATATTATGTATCATGGATATCATGTAACAATCTCATACAAATCTTAGTACATCAAGCACTCAACACAACTAATCGTCACACACTAACATAGAAGAAATCTGCAAATCCATGCACCAATCTTTGCCCTCCTGCTAGCCTACCTCCACTGCACAATCCAAGCTAATTACAAAGACCAATTCGATGCAATCCCACTCTCCTTGAATGCGTGATTATCATTGGCAACTCCAATGTATATGTAGATGAAATCTATGCATCACTATGGTCACAACAAATAGTCTATCTCACCCTTTCACCTATCTCTGCACTGGGTCTCCACTGGATCTAACATGCATTGTAGTTAATTGTTGTATTGTTCAGTTGATTAATGAGTTATTATTTTTGAATTAATTAGCTAATTAATTCACTCCACTCTCACTAGTGTATCATTCAGTTAGATTAGATACAACTAGCTCCACTGAGTCTAACTGAGTTAAACTGAATACAACTCCATGAATTACTCTTCCAACTCTGTCATAACTTTGCCACTTCAGTTCTAACTAAGTCCTCCATGCATGAACTCCAGTAAACCCTTAGGAATTACGCAATTCCTTCAGCCCACTGATTTGCCAAATTTATATACTGAAATTAAGTGCTCCAAGAGAATAAGTTGTTGTTTAGAGTCTGATTATTATTAAGAGCTAATAATAATTGACATGCATCTATTTTTAGATCGAAGATCTATAAATAGACTTCGCCCAATATTCTAAAAAAATAATTTCATATATTTTTCCAACTTGATCAACCATCCACAAATAGCATCCTGCAACTTCTGAAATATGATCGCCATGTCTAAAAATAGACTTGCACCAAAAATAACCTGCGGGCCCACTTAGTGAAGGCGACTCTTTTCACTAAGCTCATAATCTTGTTGAATCTCAACATCTAGTTCTATGCATCCCACAAGGGGATGCAGTCCCCATTGGAGCCGATGTTGTAACATATTTTGGTACACTGAAAAGTACAAATTTTCAGCGAGAAATTTTCAATTTCTTTCTTGGCCAAAGGATAAGATATATGATGATTAAATACTTTTGAATTATTTATAAGTTTTTAATTTTAAAGTACCATGATATTTTTATAAAAATATCTTTAAATATTTTTATATAAATATCTCTTCAAAATTAAAAGTTGTATTATTAATCATTAGTTACATATAAGTCAAAGAAACAATTCAAGTCAAAGGATAAATCGTTGTGCAGGTTTCAACGATGATGAGAGGTGCCTATAAAATCAACAAAGAACATACAAACCCGCACCCACCAGTACTTCTGAATGATATCCGACGCGGGCGGGGGGTGGTCCGGGTAGAGTCATTTTCCTAAAAATGTCCCGTCGTACGTGTCATCCCCTTGTCAAGACCGCACACCCTCCCTATCCCCCCTCCCTTCAAAACCACTTACCTCCTACTGCCCCCCCCTGGGTCAGCTCCAAAACCACTCTTCTCATTCGTTGACCATTATGTCATTTCCCGGTATTCTCTTGTTAGCTTGCAATTCATCCCACCTTTTAAATCAATACCCGCCATCTGTCCTCCATTATCAATCATTCTGGTTTACATAATACAATTCATGGGAATATAAGCAGTGTCCAATTTGCATCAAATTAAAAAATAGTTTCTTCTATGTAATCACCTTTGAAGGTCAGAAGAGCATAATAAAATTGATGCTAGTTTGACGAGGTCTCACTGCACAGAGAAATTTTGGCTTGCTCTGCGATCTCTATTATAGATGATGGGCATCATATTGGTTGTGATCATTTCAAAGATATTTTTTATCATGTCATTTCTGTCATTGATAAATTAGGGTCCATTTGCACCGATATCGAGCAAACAATGTTCATTTTTTTCCTTTGCATGCTTTAAGCTTAATAAAGAGATGAAGGATGAAGTGGTTAGTGATGAGAGGAAAGTCAAAATTCCACACAGTGAAAATTTCTTTTCTCAGCCTTATCAATTGAAAGTATTTGATCAGGGAATGTTCTTCATGCATATTTTCATCTAGCGATGGCAGAAAGCAATTGGAGAATTTTATATACCTTGACCTGGTGGTTTCAAACCAGACTATTTTTAAGTCATGGTCTTTGAGAGATTTTCCTTCACAACATTTCATATGCTCTATTTTTGGATCACTTAACAGGAGAGGCTAACCCACTTGAGGAAAGCTGGAGATAGTGTTCCTGGTGGGACTAGAAACTTGCATGGGATGTTGGTGATTAAGGCGACCAAGGCCATTAACAAGAAGCATGTTCACAACTTCAAGATGCGGGTTAATGGGCAGATGCTACAACGTTAACTGCTACTCACCTCTAAGAATTTGATTATTCCATGGTCTTCTAAATGTGGCTTTATCATTATGTTGATGTTGGTGCATTACATGAGGTTTTGGCATTTCTTCGAGATGCACAGGAACCTAACACAACAACCATGTTTCTAATATCATGTCATGAAATCAAAGTGAAAATTACATCCCATAAATCTAGACTTGAACGTAGTGCATTGCCAAAATCATATAGCCAATATTAAGGAAATTTCTACAGGTTGCATTTAACTAGTAATTTAAATCAAAGTCAAAAGGAATATAGATAACAACTCCAATTTTGAAATCATTATCATGACATTTCAGTCACTATTTCTGGCAAAGAGAAAATCAAGGAAAAATCAGCAGTTCAAGATTCAAAGGAGTGTTGAGATTCAATAAGAAAAATTTTAGCACCCACGCCTAGTGCATTAAGCACCTACACTAGGGTGGGGCCCACAGTGCTATTTTTGGGTGCATGTCTATTTTAGTTATCCCTTAATTAAGATGGACAATAAACTGTAAAATATTCTCAATGATGGCTTGAAATAGTTAACTGAGAGTGATAAACTCATTTATCTAGTGGATTTCGAGTTAGAGGTGGTTGGTGAGGCATGCATAGTAATTCTAGTTGTAACAAAGTTCAGAGTGCAGTGGTGCATTAGTTAATGCAGGTTATAATCAGTTTAAATCAGTTAAGTGAGTTAAAAATAAGTTGTGCTAGTTGTAACTGAAGTTACAGTAGTGAGAGATCAAGTGAATTAAATATTAATTAATTCACAAGTGTTGATCTCACCTGCAACTGAGGATTTACTATTATTAGTTGCATGCATGTCAGATCCAGTATAGACCCAGTTGAGTTCAAGGTGAAAGGGAAGTTGACTATCAGTTGTAGGATTATTGGGTTGCACACATGAAACCAAACACCCATTGGAGTGCCCATGATACTTCCGCAGTCAAGGAAGGCCCAAAATTCAAATATTTTAAGGATTGCATTCATCAGGGATTGCGCAAGCAAGGCAGGTTGTCTAGAGGCTGAGAATTAGCTATGTGTTGGTCAATTTTGTTCATGACATTGTGAGACAATTAGCTGAGTATTGGAGGGCTCTTGTGAGAAGAGTTTTGTATGTAATTGTTCATGATCCATACTTAATATACAATAGAAGATAGTGTGGTTTTTAGCTATAAGATTTCCCCGGGAAATTATTTGTGTTGTGTGTGATTTGATTCTTCTTTACTTCATGTGATTAGCGACAATGTTTTTAATTCCGCAAGAGATTTGTAGAAGCGATTCAGTATTTAACTTTATTAGATTGTTATATCGGGTGAATCCAAGATATACATGCATGCTGTATAATTTCTACATTATATCATAGTAGAGTAAATTACAGAAGTGAAGCAGGAGGTGAGTTTGTGACTTGATAGAATTCGAATTTGCAAAAAGACTTTCGTGGTGCTACAGCTAATTCAAGAACGAAATGGCTTTCAATGGCTTTAGGTTGGAGTATGCACTCGAGGAAAAATCAAACTATATTTCTTGGAAGGACAGGATGGAGGCAGTACTCGAAGACAATGGCTTGAAGGAATTCATTGACAATGATGTTCCTAAACCCGTTGTGACAGATGCTGCAAATCTTGATGCATGAAAAAAGAAAGTGGAAAAGGCGAGGAGGATCCTCTTAGAGGGAGTAAGAGACCACATTTTCTCAAGCCTCCTGGGAAATCCACACCATATGCAATGTGGAAGGCTTTGACGGATATATTCCAAAGTAGTAGCGACCATAGGAAATTGGCGCTCAAAGATAAACTCAGGACGATCAAGATGGAAAAGGGCAACACCATTCCAAAATATCTAACAATGTTTGTCCAATGTCTAGATGAACTAGAGAGCGTTGGAATAATAGTCACTAATGATGATTTGGTGAGCTTGGCTCTCCTAGGACTTCCCAAGAGTCGGCATAGTTATCAAGACTCTGTCAATGTAAGGGAAAAATTGCCCGATTAGGAACAAATATGGTTGGATTTGGTGCAGGAGGAGTTCAGACGGAACACCAGAGATGGATCTTCATCTAAGAATGAAGATGAAGAGGATTGTGCTTTGGCTTCCAAGGCGAGGAAGGGGAAGGGGAAGAAATTACATTCTAAATCAAAGTCCAAGAATGGAAAGAAGAAATACATGTCCAAGGTGAAGTATTTTCATTGTCATGAGCATGGACATTTTGCTACTAACTGTCCACAAAAGAAGAAGAACAAGAAGGTTGGAGGATCTGCAGCTGGTGAGGCCATTGCCTCACAATTTGAGCTTGACTTCTCATTGATCGCATGCATGGTGTCCAGTGCATTTGGATCTGTGTGGTATTTGGATAGTGGCACTTCCTTTCACATGACGAGAGACAAAGGAACTTTTCAGTGACTTGGAATGTAGAGATGAATATTGAAATGGGCGATGAAGGGTGGTATAGTGCTACCAGGATTGGTACCATTACCTTTCAGAGGCAGTCAGGTAAACCCTTTCAATTAAAATATGTAATGCATGTACCAGGTCTAAAGAAAAATTTAGTCTCAGTCGCAATGTTGGAGGATAGAGGCTATGATGTTGTTTTTAGTGAAGGAAAAGCTTTCCTGTGACATAAAACAACAGGACAAGCCAAGAGGATAGGGATTTGAGTTAAGAATATCTACAAGCTAGAGGTAGATGGCTGCACAACAATGATGGAAAATGCAGATCAAGTGGTGAGTCGGGATGAGAGCGAACTATGGCACAGAAGATTGGGCCATCTTAACCATGGAGCCTTGAAAGTCATGCAATAGATTTCTACTGGTCTTCTTAGGGGTACACTTGCATAGATAGACACATGCAAGGGATGTACTATGGAAAAATATGTAAAGGCCATCTTTCATGAGAATGAGAACTGAGCTTTAGGGATCCTTGAGAGAGTTCACATAGACATGTGTGGCCCTTTCTCTGTTGCTTCGACAAAAAAACATAATTACTATGTAATATTTGTTGATGAATTTTCTCGTAAGTGTTGGATCTTCTTCATGCAGAAGAAAGATCAGACCTTCTCTAAGTTCTTGGAGTTTAAGGGACTGGTGGAGAAAGAGTCAGGGAAGCAAGTGAAGGCTCTTAGGAGCGATAATGGTGGAGAATACATCTCTAATGAATTCAAGAACTTCTGTAGCAAAGAAGGAATTCGAAGAGAACTCATAGTGCCTAATAACCCACAACAGAATGGGGTCGCGAAGAGAAAGAACATAACTATTGTGGGTGCAACACGAGCGATGTTGCATGATCAAGGCCTACTGATGCATCTATGGGCGGAAGCATGCAAAACAACAGTACATGTGCAAAACCGTTTTCCTCATAGGATACTTGGCATGAGTACACCTAAAGAGGCTTTCATTGGTAAGAAACTAGATGTTTCACACTTTAATATTTTTGGCTCATCTGTTTATGTGCATGTGACCAAGGACGCCAAGAAGAAGCTGGAACCAAAAACTGAAGTTGGGATTTTTGTGGGGTACACTGAAACACCCCATAATTATCGTGTGTATTTTCCAAACAATAGAATGATTGTTGTGTGACGGGATATAAAATTTGACGAGGAGAAAGCCATGGGGTTGTCCCTTGAGAGAGAGTTGGACTTGCATGCAGAGGAGGAACTATTGGTTCCCAAGGATGAATCTCAAGATGTGCATCAGCCACATGAGGAGGTTCATGGAGTGGAGGAAAACACTCATGCAGAGCCATCCATTAGAAATGGCAGAAGGTGCACCACGGTAGCTAATAGATTGAGACTTGATGTTGCGGAGAATATAGGAGCCCCCTATTTCACAGCGTAGATAGAGACAGTCTCCTGACCGATTTACTGGATACATATGAGAAATTGTATTGTGACTGAACCATCTTCCTTTTAGGAAGTAGTGCAACAACCAAATTGGATTGATGCATTGGTGGAGGAGTGTGACTCCATTGTGAAGAACAATGCATGGGAGATAGTTCCAAGACTAGTCAACAAATCAGTGGTTGGATTGAGATTGATCTACAAGGTAAAGCAAGCTGCTGATGGGAGTGTGGAGAAATACAAGGCCAGATTTGTGGCCCAGGAATTCTCACAGTTCGAGGGGACAGATTATGATGAAACTTTTGCACCTGTTGCATGGTACTCTTCCATAAGATCCATCCTTGCACTCTCAGCGTAGATGGGTTGGCGCATTCATCAGATGGATGTGAAAATTGTGTTTCTCAATGGGATCATTGAGGAAGAGGTGTAGATAGAGCAACCTGAAGGTTTCGAGATCTTCAACAGTGATTTGCATGTGTGCTGACTCAAAAGAGCATTGTATGGGCTGAAGCAAGCACTCTGTGCTTGGTACACTCAGATAGACAGCTATTTCACGAGACTTGGCTTCACCAAAAGTGAAGCAGATGCAAACCTGTACCAGATTGTGATTGAGGCTAAGCTATTGATAATTTTTATTTATGTTGATGATCTAATTTTGATTGGTGATGAGCAACCGATACACTCATGCAAGGAGGATCTTGCAAGGAATTTCGAACTGAAGGACATGGGACTGCTTCATTATTTCCTTGGATTGGAAATATGGCAGCGGGATGGTAAACTTTTGGGTGCATGTCTATTTTAGTTATCCCTTAATTAAAATATACAATAAACTGTAATATATTCTCAATGATGACTTGAAATAGTTAACTGAGAGTGATAAACTCATTTATCTAGTGGATTTCAAGTTAGAGGTGGTTGGTGAGGCATGCATAGTAATTCTAATTGTAACATAGTTCGGAGTGCAGTGGTGCATTAGTTAATGCAGGTTGTAATCAGTTTAACTCAATTAAGTGAGTTAAACTAAGTTGTGCTAGTTGTAACTGAAGATACACTAGTGAGAGATCAAGTGAATTAAATATTAATTAATTCACAAGCATTGATCTCACATGCAACTGAGGATTTACTATTATTAGCTACATGCATGTCAGATCCAGTAGAGACCCAGTTGATTTCAAGGTGAAAGGGAAGTTGACTATCAGTTGTAGGATTATTAGGTTGCACACATGAAACCAAACACCCATTGGAGTGCCCATGATACTTTCGCAGTCAAGGAAGGCCCAAAATTCATATTTTTTAGGAATTGCATTCATCACGGATTGCGCAAGCAAAGCAGGTTGTCTAAAGGCTGAGTATTAGTTATGTGTTGGTCAATTTTGTTCATGACATTGTGAGACAATTAGCTGAGTACAAGAGGGCTCTTGTGAGAAGAGTTTTGTATGTAATATTTTCATGATCCATACTTAATATACAATAGAAGATAGTGGGGTTTTTAGCTGTAAGCTTTCCCCAGGAAATTATCTATGTTGTGTGTGATTTGATTCTTCTTTACTTCATGTGATTAGCCATTGTGTTTTTAATTCCACAAGAGATTTGTAGAAGTGATTCGATATTTAACTTTAGTACATTGTTATATCGGGTGAATCCAAGATATACATGCATGTTGTATAATTTATACATGGTATCAGAGCAGTGGAAATTGCAAAAGTGAAGCAGGAGCTGAGTTTGTGACTGGATAGAATTCAAATTTGCAAAAAGACTTTCGTGGTGCTACAGTTGATTCAAGATCAAAATGGTTTTCAATGGCTTTAGGTTGGAGTATGCACTCGAGGACAACTCAAACTATATTGCTTGGAAGGACAGGATGGAGGCAGTACTCGAAGACAATGGCTTGAAGGAATTAATTGACAATGATGTTCCTAAACCTGTTATGATAGATGCTACAAATATTGATGCATGGAAAAAGAAAGTGTCAAAGGCGAGGAGGATCCTCTTGGAGGGAGTACGAGACCACATTGTCTCAAGCCTCCATTGGAAATCCACACCATATGCAATGTGGAAGGCTTTAACGGATCTATTTCAAAGTAGTAGCAACCATAGGAAATTGGCGCTCAAAGATAAACTCAGGAAGATCAAGATGGAAAAGGGCGACACCATTCAAAAATATCTAAAAAAGTTTGTCCAATGTCGAGATGAACTGGGGAGCGTTAGAATAACAGTCACTAATGATGATTTGGTGAGCTTGGCTCTCCTAGGACTTCCCAAGAGTTGGCACAGTTATCAAGACTATGTCAATGGAAGGGAAAAATTTCCAGATTAGGAACAACTACGGTCAGATTTGGTGCAGGAGGAGTTCAGACAAAATACCAGAGATGGATCTTCATCTAAGAATGAAGATGAAGAGGATTGTGCTTTGGATTCCAAGGCGAGGAAGAGGAAGGGGAAGAAATTACATTCTAAATCCGAGTCCAAGAATGGTAAGAAGCAAGACATGTCCAAGGTGAAGTGTTTTCATTGTCACGAGCATGGACATTTTGCTACTAACTGTCCACAAAAGAAGAAGAACAAGAAGGCTGGAGGATCTACATCTGCTGAGGCCCTTGCCTCGCAATTTGAGCTTGACTTCTCAGTGATCGCATGCATGGTGTCCAGTGCATTGGGATCTATGTGGTATTTGGATAGTGGCGCTTCCTTTCACATGACAGGAGACAAAGGAACTTTTCAGTGACTTGGAATGTCGAGTTGCATATTGAAATGGGCGATGACGGGCGGTACAATGCTACCGGAATTGGTACCATTACCTTTCAGAGGCAGTCAGTGAAACCCTTTCAATTAAAAGATGTAATGCATGTACCAGGTCTAAAGAAAAATTTAGTCTCAGTTGCAATGTTGGAGGAAGAGGCTATGATGTTGTTTTTAGTGAAGGAAAAGCTTTCCTGCAACATAAAACAACAGGACAAGCCAAGAGGATAGGGATTCGAGTTAAGAATATCTACAAGCTGGAGGTAGATGGTTGCGCAGCAATGATGGGTAAGGAAGATCAAGTGGTGAGTCGGATGAGGGAAAATTATGGCACAGAAGATTGGGCCATATTAACCATGGAGCCTTGAAAGTCATGCAACAGATTTCTACTTGTCTTCCTAGGGGTACACTTGCGCAGTCAGATACATGCAAGGGATGTACTATGGGAAAATATGTAAATGCCACCTTTCATGAGAAGGAGAACTGAGCTTCGAGGATCCTTGAGAGAGTTCACACAGACGTGGGTGGTCCTTTCTCTATTGCTTCGACAACAAAACATAAGTACTACATAATATTTTTTGATGAATTTTCTCATAAGTGTTGGATCTTCTTCATGCAGAAGAAAGATCAGACCTTCTCTAAGTTCTTGTAGTTTGAGGGACTGGTGGAGAAAGAGTCAGGGAAGCAATTGAAGGCTCTTAGGAGCGATAATGCTGGAGAATACATCTCTAACGAATTCAAGAACTTCTGTAGCAAAGAAGAAATTTGAAGAGAACTCATAGCGCCTAATAACCCACAACAGAATGGGGTCGCGGAGAAAAAGAACATAACTATTGTGGGTGCAACATGAGCGATGTTGCATGATCAAGGCCTATCGATGCATCTGTGGGCGGAAGCATGAAACACAACAGTACATGTGAAAAATTGTTGTCCTTATAGGATAATTGGCACGGATACACCTGAAGAGGATTTCTTTAGTAAGAAACCAGATGTTTCACACTTTAAGATTTTTGGCTCATCTGTTTATGTGCATGTCACCAAGGATGCTAGGAAGAAGCTAGAACCAACAACTGAGGTTGGGATTTTTGTGGGGTACACTGAAACACCCCATAATTATCGTGTGTATTTTCCAAACAGCAGAATGATTATTGTGTGACGGGATATAAATTTGATGAGGAGAAAGCCATGTGGTTGTCCCTTGAGAGGGAGTTGGACTTGCATGCAGAGGAGGAATTGTTGGTTCCCAAGGATGAATCTCAAGATGTGGATCAGCCACATGAGGAGGTTCTTGGAGTGGAGGAAAACACTCATGCAGAACCATCCATCAAAAATGGCAGAAGGCGCACCACGAAAGCTAATAGATTGAGACTTGATGCTGTAGAGAATGTGGGAGCCCCCTATTTCACAACGCAGATAGAGACAGTCTCCTGACCGATTTATTGGATACATATGAGAAAATGTATTGTGACTGAACCATCTTCCTTTTAGGAAGCAGTGCAACAACCAAACTGGCTTGATGCAATGGTGGAGGAGTGTGACTCCATTGTCAAGAAACAAAAATTGGAAATAGTCCCAATACCAGTCGACAAATCAGTGGTTGGATCAAGATGGATCTACAAGGTAAAGCAAGTTGCTGATGGGAGTGTGGAGAAATACAAGGCCAGATTTGTGGCCCAGGAATTCTCATAGTTCAAGGGGATAGATTATGATGAGACTTTTGCACCTGTCGCACGGTACTCTTCCATAAGATCCATCCTTGCACTCTAGCCACAGATGGGCTGGCGCATTCATCAGATGGATGTGAAAACTACATTTCTCAATGGGATCATTGAGGAAGAGGTGTAGATAGAGCAACCTGAAGTTTTCGAGATCTTCAACAGTGAGTCGCATGTGTGCTGACTCAAAAGAGCACTGTATGGGCTGAAGCAAGCACCACATGCTTGGTACACTCGGATAGACAACTATTTCACTAGACTGGGCTTCACCAAAATTGAATCAGATGCAAAATTGTACTAGATTGTGGTTGAGGCTAAGCTATTGATCATTTTTCTTTATGTTGATGATCTAATTTTGACTGGTGATGAGCAACTGATACACTCATGCAAGGAGGATCTTGCAAGGAATTTTGAAATGAAGGACATGGGACTCCATTATTTCCTTGGATTGGAAATATGGCAGCGGGATGGTGAACTTTTTGTGTCTCAAGGAAAGTATGCAAAGGAGATACTGGGTAAGTTTAACATGGAAAGTTGCAAACCCATGGATACTCATGTTCCAAGAAATTGGAGGAAAGAGGATGCTACTTCTGGAGAGGTAGTGGATGATGCTGTCTACGTGAAGTTAGTTGGTTCACTGATGTATCTAGTGAACACCAGACTAGACATTTGCTACGTAGTTAACCAGCTGAGTCAAGCTATGGTTAAGCCTACCAAGCTTTTTTGGAAGGGGGGTAAGCATGTCTTGAGATACCTGAGGGGCATATCAGAGTATGGTCTATGGTACATACGAACAAAGGGAGTGAAGCTTCAAGGCTTCACATATGAAGATTGGGCGGGCAGTCCATCACACAGAAAGAGCACATCAGGAGTGATATTTAGCACAAGATCGACAACAGTTTCCTAGTACAGCAGGAAACAATGATCTGTGGCACTCAGTTTAGCGGAAGCAGAATACATGGTAGCAAGTCAAGTTGCATGTGAGGCTGTCCGGATGAGAAAGATCTTGGTTGGTTTGTTTTGTTCTCAAATGGATCTGACAGTGATTCATTGTGATAATCAGAGTTGCATTAAACTCTCGATTAATCATGTGTTTCATGATAGGTCCAAGCATATAAATATATGGTACCATCATCTTAGAGATTTTGTGCAGAGAAGGATAATGTTGCTTTAGTACATTCCCACGGAAGATTAGGATGCAGATATTTTGACGAAGGCGCTCACCAGGAGCAAATTCAAATACCATAGAGACAGGATCAGGGTGAAGGATAATCCCTTTCTTTTTTAGAGGGAGTGTCGAGATTCACAAGAAAAATTTCAGCACCTACACTAGGGTGGGGCCCACAGTGCTATTTTTGGGTGCATGTCTATTTTAGTTATCCCTTAATTAAAATGGACAATAAACTGTAATCTATTCTCAATGATGACTTGAAATAGTTAACTAAGAGTGATAAACTCAATTAGCTAGTGGATTTCGAGTTAGAGGTGGTTGGTGAGGCATGCAGAGTAATTCTAGTTGTAACAGAGTTCAAAGTGCAGTGGTGCATTAATTAATGCAAGTTGTAATCAGTTTAACTCAGTTAAGTGAGTTAAATTCAGTTGTGCTAGTTGTAACTGAAGATACACTAGTGAGAGATCAATTGAATTAAATATTAATTAATTCACACTAAGTGATCTCACATGCAACTGAGGATTTACTATTATTAGTTGCATGCATATCAGATCCAGTGGAGACCCAGTTGAGTTTTAGGTGAAAGGGAAGTTGACTATCAGTTGTAGGATTATTGGGTTGCACACATGCAAACAAACACCCATTGCAGTGCCCATGATACTTACGCAGTCAAGGAAGGCCAAAATTCCTATCTTTTAGGGATTGCGCAAGCAAGGCAGGTTGTCTAGAGGCTAAGAATTGGCTATGTGTTGGTTAGTTTTGTTCATGACAGTGTGAGACAATTAGCTGAGTACTGGAGGGCTCTTGTGAGAAGATTTTTGTATGGAATTGTTTCATGATCCATGCTTAATATACAATAGAAGTATGTGGTGTTTTTAGCTGTAAGTTTTCCCCGTGAAATTATCTGTGTTGTGTGTGATTTGATTCTTCTTTACTTCATGTGATTAGCGATTGTGTTTTTAATTCCGCAAGAGATTTGTAGAAACGATTTAGTATTTAACTTTAGTACATTGTTAGATCGGGTGAATCCAAGATATACATGCATGTTGTATGATTTCTACAAAGAGGAGACTCAAGAGTCATTCAATATTTCGAGATATCAAGGCACCATATTTCCAAACAATTCCAAATTTTTGGCCAAATATCTGAAGATTGTTTATTTTTAATTTCTTGTTCAGGATTTTGTTCCTGAAAGTTTGTAACGGTTTAGCAGTTTGTATTTCTATATATTTGATGAATTGTAATAAGAAAATGTGTGGCCTTTTGATGCCAAAACCTTTGAGCTATGTAAAACTTCTAATATAGAATTCCTTATCAAAGCCTTCCGACTCTAGTTTATGATAGAATTTGTGTTTCTAGTATGTCTTTCTAGTGTTTCCATAACTTGTTTTCTACACATGTTCAGAGTATTATAGAAGAGTTGAGTAAGAACATATTGAGTTTCAATCTCTCTGAAATCCCTTGCAAATTTATAATTGTTTAAAGAGATTAGTATATTGGACTATCTGTCTGAGTTAACTCCTCTTTGAACTGGTTATTGTTTGTCCTTCTATCTTCTCCTGAATGTGTTTTGTTGGGCTATAAAATATTTCTATACACGTCCAATTTTTCCTGGTTAATTAAGTATTCTCATTGACTCCTTAATTATCAGGAATCCCCTTATATTCTTCTTTCAAATACTTTAAAAATTTAAGTTCTTCTATCAGGCTGGAAGCTAACACTTTGAGAAAGGACTCTGCAAAGGAGGGATTTATTCATGAATAGGAATTGTGAAATAATTAGCAACCACCCATTAAATCATAAATTTGGTTGAGAAAGGACTTTGCAAAGGAGGGATTTATTCATGAATATGAATTGTGCAATAATTAGCAACCACCCCATTAAATCATAAGATTTATTCATGAATAGGAATTGTGCAATAATTAGCAACCACCCCATTAAATCGTAAATGTGGTTGAGAAAGGACTTTGCAAAGGAGAGATTTATTCATGAATATGAATTGTGCAATAATTAGCAACCACCCCATTAAATCATAAACCTAGTCATTGTGCTTCATACGTTGTTGTCCAGTGGCAGTGAACAACGTTAAACAAGACCTCGTAACTATTGAGGGAACCCCCTCTGGTTCAAGAGCCAACTTGAACCTAAATACTTGAACCTAAAGACTTGTCAAGCTAGTTTCTCAGCGTAATTTTTGCTACCAAAAACTATCTACAGAAACTGGATACAACAACACCTAGATCCAAAAAAAAATATTTGATATCATCTAAACAATTATAAATAATTATATAAATGAAAATGAAAATGAAAATTAAAAATTATATATCAATATTAATATCAAAATAAATCCCGAAAGCCAATTTGCCACTTGCCATAGTATTTGAAACTTTTGAGTAATTGTTTTGTTGTCCACTTGGTACTTCATCTCTGAATAGGACGAATAAGACAATTTGTGTAGTGAATATTTTTTTTTAAATAATCCACTTGGTACTTTGGGGTAAATTGGAGCGAGTTATTAGCGAGAAGTTTGTTTGTACTGTCCACTTGCTACTTAATGTTAAACTGAGGAAGGTTGTTGAGTAAAAAGTTAGTTTCAGTGACAAATAGTTAGGAACTTGTAATCTTAAGATTGTGTAATATAGATTTTGTAACGATAAAATTTTGTAATATTAATGATATAACTTTATTTTAATTTAAATATTATTAAATATTAAAATTTGAAAATATATATTAATATAAATATAAATTAATATATTTTAAAGTTATATTTCTTTTTCAAATTAGACATGGCCACATGTCTATGTTGCTTAATTTGTTTTTCATTAGTTTTTTTTTTTTCAAAGTCAGTAGAAGGTGGTTGGGATGTGGATTTTATTAGAGATTTCATTAGACTTATGACAAAGGTATTTCACCTGCTAATATAATCTAGTTCATGAAAAGAAAGAAATTGCAACTGGGAAAAGAAAAGAGTAACATATACCAACAAATCACAACCAAATATTTTGCCAAAATTCCATTCAGCCATGAATGCATCATGTAAAAAATGCATGGTATGAAGATTGATCACTTTCACAGGCTTGACAAGATCTGAAGAGAGTTTGCATATCACATTTAAAAAAAAAACAGTTTTGACAAAAATGGCATATAATTTGACACACCAATGCATAATTGCAGATCTATTTCACAGCACAATGCACACAAGTTATAGACATTCTAAATAGCAGAGGGCACACAAAGTTATGGAGAATCCAAATAACACTATGCACGCCGGTAATAAGATTTCAGAATCTTGGTCTCTGTAATGCATTACAAAACAGAAATGTTGCTCGCCACCATGAACAGAGTGGGTTTGGTCTTGTGGAAAACTATGCCATGTTTGCTGCATTAGGTCTGTGTGGACCTCTCAGGACTTGCATTAGGTCTGCATGGACCTCTGGCTGTCAGGCCATGGTAAGAATGTAGGTGCCTCATAAACATGGAGTTAGAGGTTTCAGCTCTGGGCTTGGCCAGCTCAAAAGGCATGAAGAGACTAGCTCCACTTTTGTACCCAACGTCAATTGAGGGTGTGTTTCATTTGTAAAATTGGGCATTTAATCAGATGAAGTCATTTATTGGCATTTAGCTGGCATTAGCATAAGCAGTGGCAGGAGCACCAGTACTAGTCCTGAAAGAAAACTGGACAATGGATTTATTCGTGTCTCAGAAGCTCCCATATAACGAGGCCTCGATGAATCAATCATATATATGTCAGAGTTGAAATAAAAACACAAAATGCAGCCTACCCAGTGCTATTCTCTCCTTTATATGTACATGACTCAACAACTAGAAAGAAAGACTGGTAATGCTTCTACTAGTACTTGCACTGAAATAGTAATAGTAATACTAAAGAGTTTCCTATTCACTCTTCCATGCATACAGCAACAATGAGAAGCCAGATGGGCTACCAGTTTCAGTCTCCATGCTTGCCCATTGCAATACTGAAGAGCTTGAATTTGAAGAAGAAGAGGAAGAGGAGCTGGTCTTGAAGAAGGTTTTATCATGGCCTCTGATATTAAGTGCAGATGGAGGAGGCCACTGCAACACAGATGGTGGCAGCGGTTGGCAGGGGACAGCAGCAGCATTATCAGATCTTCTAGCACTGTTTGATATGCGATCGCCTGAGGTCTGGAACATGAAGACGGCATGGCCATTGGTGGGATTGAAGAGCCAATTGTGCACATCCCAGAAGATTTGTATTGAGGCTCCATCAACCACAATTGTCTGATTTCCCCTGAACTTCCACATCAGGTGCTTGACCTGCAACACCACCTGCTTGTCAACTCTCACATACAATCTTGGCTCCTTGGATCCTCCCGTGTGGCATTCAATCACAATGTCATGAGTCCTGCCACTTTCACCAAACTGTGCCTTTGTTGTGTAATATCTCTTTCCAAACACATGCTCTCTTCTAGACAACAATGTGGGCTCAGTGAATGCCATCCTTGCATGGGTTTTCTTGTAGGCCTCCTCCTGCATATCTCCCAATAGCAGTACTATCTCCTCCTCACATATCAGGGCCACGAAGAAGCCCTCCTGTGGTTCAGGCCCACATACATATTTAGCATTGCTCACATCCCAGAAGACATCCATCTTCTTCCCTTTGACATCAAAGCTCTTGGATCCATGCTTCTTCCAGAAGGACCATGGCTTCATATCAACCTTGCACATATAATGACAACTTGGGTCATTGACATGGACACTGAGGCCATGTCCCATGAGATTCTTGCACCATGTTATGGTCACAAATTTGCAGATTCCTGCAAGTTTGGTCTGATACAGACAAGTTATCAGGTTCTGTGTCATGCTGCTTCCAGGAGAAGAAGAAGACTTATCTGTCAAGTGGGCACGTCCGGGATCTCCAAAACAAGAAGGAAATGTTTCAGGCATTTTCCAGATCTACCTGCTTGTATGCCTCTACGCAGCAAGAATTTCAACTAAGCATTCTATATCTATTAGATTTCAGCAATAAGATAGACATACATTGTGCATCCATTAGGGTTTTGGCACCCATATTCAAACCCAGTCAGATCTTGGCGCCTACCAGAGAATTCTCAACCCACAAATCAAAGATAAAACCTGATCAGCAAGGCACCCACAAAAGAATCATCAGCCATTAGCCCAAAAACAAAGAATCGATGCACTGAAACAATCTCAACTAATGGGGAATTCAGCCACATTCTCAAGCAAGATTCCTCCCAGTTCATTGTAATGCCTCCCTTATGCTCAGATAAGAACTTTTCAAAAGTTCATAGATGGTCTTAATCTCAGAAAAACAATGGAGGAAACGGTATAATTGTACAGCAACAAAGCAGAAAAATACAATGAAAGGACCACTTCAAAAGATCCTGAATGCATGACAGAGAGCTTCTCCTGGATCGGACCTTAAAAATTCTAGGTACTAGGCCAAACAAATAAAGGGGTTTCAAATAGAAAAAACAATCACATTGCTGGATCCAATTTCATACAATTCTATTCAAACAGATGGGGCCTCCTGAGAAGCCCTGTATTGCTACCTAAAACTCCATAGCAGCTTGAGGCCCTTTTAATGGGCCACCCAACACCAGGAGCTAATATGATATCCTTTGTTTTATTACTGGAAACTCTTTCGCTCTCTTTAAAAGCAATTAATGTGGTTCTTTGTTTGCTAGTCACCAAGCACATGACAAGAGAAAGACTTCAACGTTGTTCACTATTTTCCAAAGTGTGAAGAAAACACATGTCATAGCCAGCTAGGCTAAAGAAGTTGCCTTGAAAACATGTATGCAGGTCAGATTTCCAGGTTATCCATTAACCATTTCAGTTTCAAGTAAAATATTTACATTTTTACAATGAGAAGTGGATTAATGATAATTTTTATCTGTAAAGGATTAAAATTTATATATTTATATGTACGAATTTCATAATAATACAAATTATAGTTATCCTAATTTTTAGGAAAAAATAAAATTTTATTATGTATTTAATTTAATTTATATATATTTGTCATAGAGATATTATTTTATATCTATGTAAATATTATTTTGGAAAATGTAATTGTTATTTAAATTATATAAGATATATTATTTAATGTAATTATTATGTTATTTATATGAGGTGTATTATTTAATGTATTTATTATGTTATTTATTTTATTATTTGTAATATAATATTTTTGATATAAATTTTGTATTCACACATCATTATCTTTATTATTATTATTATATTTAATTTCTTGTTTATTTACATATTAATAATGTATGCCACTTACAATGTATACTATAATATAATTTAATATACATATCATAATGTTCAATTTTTTATATATATAAAATCTATAAACTAAAATGCAAATTACAAATATTTGATTTTTTTTAACAAATATAACTCAAAATTCAAAATCCATATCAAACATACATTTAACTTTTTATTCATATATAACTAGTTGAAAAAATCAAAAGGAAAAAATACACATCACACAACCACAAATTCATGCAACTAAAAGGTCGTTAAATGGGTTTATTGAACTTTTGTCATTATACATAATTTATATAGAAAGAGGAAAAGGTTAAACACAAAGCATATGCATCCTATAAGTAATTTAACGAGTATGTTTATATAGAATGGACTTCATTAATATAAGTTTCATTAAGTATGAAAACTTATATATATATATATATATATATATATATATATATATATATATATATATATATATATACACTTTGCATTTAACTTTTATATATATATATATATATAAAAGTTAAATGCAAAGTATACATATTACATGACCTAAAATAAATACAATGAACTTTTATTAACACAAAAATCCATAGATGAGAGGAATGATACAATTACAAAGCATATACATGTTATAAGAAATCTAACAAATATGCTGATTGAATTACTTTTGTTTATATACAAAATTATACTTAGGTGATTCATCTATTAAACCAACCTTGACTTACTTTTGTTTATATAAAATATTATACTTGTGAGATTTATCTATTAAACCAACCTAAATTGTATGAGAAAATATTTATTTATTTAAAAGAGAGAAATTAAAAAATAAATCATATATCACCTAACCTGAGATAAATATATCCAAAATTATAGATAGAGCCACACAAACTTATAGAAGATAGGGACTATACAACCACAAAGCATATACATTTTATAAAAAATCTAACAAATACATTTTATAACAAATCTAACAAATATGTCATAAGATTCATTACATATAAAAACATTTATATATGTAATTTGTCCATCAACCACATAAAAAGTATAAGAAAACATTTATTTTTATAAATGTAAAAGCAATTTTAAACACAATTACATAAATATCCACATCTAAAATATATATTTCTAATCATAAAGATAATTATATGCAGAATCTTAAATATATATAATTTAATGAATAAAAATGATAGCAAAACCTTAAAAAAGGACATGGCTCTTTCACTTTATTGGATCCTCTTTAAAGTATGATTTAGAGTGCCTTAACTTACTATAATCTCAATGACCCTTTTGTACATGATGATTTGGAGTGACTTAACTTACCATAAGTTTATGAGTGAATTCACATCCAGATAAATTATGATAAGTGGTGGGTTGTTTGTGCTGATGTTTATAAATTTTGGAGTTAAATTTAGGTCTTCAATAAAATTGGAATAATAAATATCACTTGTTATAATTATTTAATTAAAAAATACTTTATTAGTTATGAAATGCATTAACTTCATTCCAATATTTTTTCATATCATAAAAGTTATTGCTTTCAAATTTTCACAAGATATATATAATTTAAATTAAAAAATATATATTTAAAAAATATTTAATTTCTCAAAATTGATTTATATATATCTTTAAAAAAACCTCATTCATATTTGAATATGTAAAATTATTTTAAATAAATAATAATATATTTTTACACTTATCTTTAATAAATAATATCTATAAATTTATTTATATAATAAAATAAATCTTCAGATTAATATATAAAAAATATATTATTTTTCTATTTTTTAACCCTATAACCTAATTGCCAAATTGCTCTTATGAGTTATAACTAAAATCACCCCATCTCCCAAAATTACCATATGTACATGGCTGCACAGTATACAGCGAAATTTAAATGACTTCTAACCTTTCAGAAGCAAAATTTTGTAAAATTTTAACATTTTGTCTCTGAGTGACCTGCAGTGACATTGGTTTTGAGTTGTACTATCATTAGTAAAAAAATGGTGATGACATAGGGAAAAGTAAACATTAGTAACGATATCAGGATTGCATATGCTAAACAATGGGCCCTCCTTTGGCCTCCTTAGTTGGAACCTTTTTGATTCCATTGATGGTGGTTTTGGGAATCACTCGAGGATGAGACATGTGAGGTGGAAAAGCTTGTAGGATTACTTTTTCTTTTTTGGAAATTTGTTCCTGCCTGATAGATCATGGCCAGGTTGGCTTGGTGTGCCTCGCTGGGAGGATCCAAAATACCAGATTGGTACTGAGCTGAGTTATAATTGAAGAATATCAGGGAGAGAACTTGTCCAACTTGGACTTTGGAATACACAAATCCTTGGTGTTTTTCAACCCTTCTGGATGTAATTACATAGGAAGTGAGTTAAGTTGTGATTGAATAATTTCAGGGAGAAAAAATGTTCTGGTTGGAGTTTGAAGTACACAACTTTTTGTCTCTCTTTTCAATGTAAATTGAATGAGATCGAGGTAAGCTGTTATTATTGAAGGATGTTCTAAAGCCGGAGTCTCTCTTCTCGATGTAAATCCAAAATTGGATTCTCTCTTCTCAATGTAAATCCACCAGTCTCTTCCCATGAATCTGCCAAAAATGGTTACAGTTGTCTCCATGATGAGATTATAAAAAACACCTTAAAAAGATTTGCCATCACAACCTTGATCCCCATAAGTACATATTACAGTGAGTAATTATTTGATCATTGACAAAGGTCATGTCCTTGCAAATAAAGTGACTATGATCTCAATGCCCTCCACATGCTTGCATGAAATTTTAATATACATTGAGAGTAATGTCAAAGAATTGAATAAGTTTGGGAAGTGTGGAGGGAAAAAAGGAATATTCAGCAATAAAGTTGGTCCCTTTCTTCCAGAGAAAAAATGGGAGGGAGCATAGTATATTTTGTCAACCTCTCTCAATGACAAGTGGAGGGCCAGTAAAGACCCAATACCAAAGACCCACTGGGGATTTTTCATGCCAAAGACCTCATATAAAATTATTGACATTGGTAGACATGTATGACAAACAACTCAGCAGGGTAAATAATTCAAGAGTTTTCATTCACTGTTTATAGGGCAGAAGATACTTGTCAATGCCCAATCCATTCCCAAGAGCCTTCCCTGTTGCATGCATTGAATGGAAGGCAAAAAAATCTTGCTCATTCTTTGACCACCTACATTGGATCACTAATTGAAATTACATGTAAGAGAACATATCCCTGTCACATAGTATGAAAAGTTAGAGAAAATGTCTTATTTCTCCTGTAATTATGTGTCTTAACTATATTATTAATATAGCATGCAGCTTTGGTTCTTAATTTTTCATATTACGAGAAAAAGTATGCTAGGAACTATAGAGTATGTGTGGACTTAGTTCTGGAAAGTCTAAGGTATTTAATGTATAGAAATAGTTCTCATGGCTTACAACTAAGCAATTGTTATATAAAATGATGTCACATCTTATAAGTACTTGTTGGTATATTAGTTTATATGGTTTGATAAGATGGAACCAAGGATAAAAACGATTTACTTCCCACACTTTGGAAGTAACGTGGGGGACAAGAATGGTATATAAAGTGGTAGACTATATATATATATATATTCTCATTTTCAAACTGATTCGGTTCAATCCACTATTTGATGGTAGTATAAAGTTGTTACTACCAACATTTGGTTTCTTTGTTCAGTGGAAAAAGAAAAAAGAATATTAATTTATGTGTTTTTCCACCAAAACAATTTTTTAATAATAAAATCAATTAAAATGAAGTTACATTATTATTATATTTATATATGATATAAAATAATATAATAAAAAAATATATTTTGTTAAAATATAATTAGTTTAAGGGTTTCTATTTCAATTTATGGTGGATGATGATTTATTGACTTTTTTTTATTGATGTCCTAAATTGATTCTCAAGGGAATATGTTCAGCATATGCTAGGAATGTAGTGTGTTAGAGACTTTGTTAGGTTGCATTGAATTTTAATAAATTTAAAAATTTGTTAGCTTGCATTGACTTTTAATAAATTTAAAAATTTTGATTTATGAATGCTCACCAATTTCTTATGGAATTTCAAAGCATACCCAATTTTAGAAAAACTGCCTTAATCTTGGTTGTAAAAATAGAAACTCTTCAACTCTTCTGTTTTTTTATACTATTTGCTATCATTTTTGTTTAAAAAGATCTCTCAATTATGGATTATGGAGTGTTATTTTGATGTTTACTTATTTATTTAAGTTTATAAATTAAAAAAAAAATAAGTGGGTTTAAAAGTATGATTGACATCCATTTATAAAATAGAAAATATTAAAGAGAAGTGGATTTTAGAGAAAGGTATGAAAATGTTGAAGTCAATCAAACTTTTGAGTAAATGTGAGATTGATTTGCCAAAACATCTAGATTGGTAAGTTTTTGATGATATGAATTACTAGTGATTTCTGTATAGACAATATATCTTTTGAAGGATAAGCCTACATCGTCGCCATATAGAAGACAATTTTTGTTGTTTCGAATGTTAGAGACATTATTGTTTCTATGGTTTATTGTTGGGAAGAATTATACACAGTTTTGTGCGTGTGTGTGTATAAATGTCTATGCATGTGGATTGCAATATTGTACATCCAAGGCATTTGATTGGTTGTAGTTCCATATTAAGGTTTTTTGGGGTTTCAAATAAAAGGATGGTGTTTGACTTGTTGTTGTGCAACACATGCAACCCCCAAATATTGTTTAGGGTTGTCGGGCATCTAGACCCAACCTTCAATGTTATGTTATGGAGATGGGCTTATAAATTTCACTCTTCTCCAACTTCCTCAAAACTAATATTCGATATCACCATCGCCTTCTACTCATCGAGAGATTTGCAACAATATAAACTTTATTTGGAATGGGGCTCTGGGCACAAATTTATGCCTGATTAAAGATTTGACCTCCTAATGCTAGGTGGAAGATACATGGCATTCCATGCCCACACGTTGTCACTATACACAACAACGTCACTGGTACATGATAGTCCTTGACATGTTACCTACCACTTGGTAGGCTAGGTCAGATTCTTATTGGGCTTGGCTATTTTGGGAAAATCCCCATTAGCCTTGCCTTAATCCTTCTGACTCTTAAAGGTCTCGACACACCGCTTCAACACTTTCCACTGAACCAGTGTCAAATGACGTCGAATCATGTCTCCAACATCGATGGGGTTTAAAGTCTCGTCAGTACCAAGGAATTAACCCGATACTTGGACTCCACCTTCCCAGTACTATGTCGCCTAACATGTTAATAACAAATGCTTGTTGATGGGGAATTTCCCATCAACCAACAAACTATTTACTTCTATCAATGCTAGGTGTTCTAAGATTATACCCTAATCAACGCCTGATCATCCACTATCCTAGTTTTTTTTGTCAACTGATAGGCTTTTGGGTTCCATCACCATCGAGAGATAGGCCGAATCTACTCCACTACTCTCCCAATTTTTGAAAGATAAAAGTTTGATGCTTGACAATGAATGCATCAATGGCCAAGTCATCCTATCATGTGGACCTACCGCATCATTTCTATGTCAACACAACAATCAACATCAGGAAGGGATCCTGCACTATGCAACATCATCATGACATGTCACTTTCCACGTGGAAATGCCACATCACTCCATGTGAGGATCACATTGGTCCCACATCAAACTTGAGCTTTCACTTGAAGTCCTCTAACAATCCATCTTTGTTAACTAAAAAATGGTAGGGTTTTATCTCCTTTGGGGACTTTGGCAAGTGATCACTACTATTCTTTTTCCAAAAACAAATACGTGGATCCATTGTTGTTGATGGAAAAATCTTATCTTGCGGACGAGACATATCTCCCTACACTTGGAAACCAATTCTATAACAAAATAAACAAAAACATAAAATATCTCTCTAGGTTCATTACCATTAAATCATAGATGCAAGAAATGGGATGAAAAAATCCTACCGTTTTTATTGATGTTTGTCCTCACTATTGTTTGTTTTAGCTTTCAATCTCGTCCTCAATGCTCCGAGCCAAGATCTACAAATACTCCAATAGACAAGCCATCAAAGCACATGATACATAAATTATTTAACATAACCTCTAAAAGTGATCAAGAAATCTTGTACCAATCATTATAACAACGAATGTGGGAATTGTATTAATGAAATATAGAAGTAGATTACAACCAATGCTTTGATGTTATGAAGCTCCTTCCAGCTATCTTCACTTCAAGCCTTGCCTTCAAAAGTAGTATGATCATAGGTTGGACATTGTTGATACCTAATCCTTTGGGATTGAGAAAATATTGTAAATATGTAAATATAAAATAAGAAGATGAAAATTCTTTGAAATGTGAATCCTAAGGATCTCTCCTATGTATATATTAATTCTCTTCCTAATAGAAAAAAACTATTCATGGAGTTACACATGGTATCAGAGCACAAGTCTCCTGGTCCTAAATTTGACTTCCTCAATCTTGTAACTCCTTTCTAGTGCCATTTTTATGCTCCCACTAAGAGTTGTACCTGCAAACAAACAAAAATAGTTGAGCAAGAGTTCATATTCTCTTTGCATTGAATACCATTCAACGAAAATTTGGAGGGTCGTTCAATTCATATATGCGTTGGTTTCGGTAAAAGAAACTTCTCCTTGCAATACGATAAAATGCACTCAGTGGTCGGCTTATCATCTGACTCTCCTGTAACTATCCCAAAGTGGACGCTCATCCTCATTTTCCTGTAGGTGGTGGGAAAGCATTTACTGAATTAGTTTCTCGTTCCTCTTCGTAGAATTGGGATTTTAGAGGAAACTAATCAGTACCCTTACCATGGCCCTCACACTAATTAGTACAGATTCCCCAACTACAACTACTACATGTGTTGAGCAGTGAATTAAGTGCGTTGAGCAGTTGGCCCAAACTCAATTTTCTTATTTATGGATTGACTCCAAGCGTCAGAATTGGTAGAGAAATTACCAAGCATTACCAACTATTTATCATTGAGCGAAGAAGTAAATTTAAGAATCTGAGTTGTGAGCCTTAGCGTTTGCGATGTGAAGCATTTGACTGTTTGAATGCCACGAATGTATTGCAGAAAGGGATAATGCTGGTTTGAGTATCCTGGTAGCACCTTTGAATGCACCTTTTTTTCATGCAGTCGTATATATATTTTGAATGAGATATAGTTTGAATGTACGTTGACTCATATATGCAATCTGTATTTGTGGTGAACTATATTCATATACGTCATTGTATTGAAACATTTATATATCTTCTCATTAAACCATTCATATATTTGAGTTGGATTATATATAGAGAGTATGGATATTATGTTATATAAATGTTGGTGTTTGAGACAAAGACCGTGAAGCCAAATTCCAACATTAATTTCTTGGGTTATTTTGAGTGATTTTTAATGATTTTTGGAGACAAAGCTATATGCCCTTATATTTGTAGAGATAAATATTAAATTTTTATCGGAGATTATTGCAATATTTTTACTATTCAAGGCCCAACTCATAATATTGTAGAAATTTATTCTCTTATCTCAATAGCTGGAGTAGTTGTCACTGGAAAAGAGAACTACCATGAATGGTCTAGAAAGATAAAGCATACCCTTAGTTTAAATGAACTATGGAAAGGTGTTTGTGAAGGAGAAGATGGGAGTCCACTTGAAAAATCCACCTAAGACAACAAGCTTGCCATATGGGAGAACAATAACAACAAGGCCTATGCCTTGATTATTGCATCAGTAAATGAAGAGGTGACTCATCACATTGCACCGTTTACCAATTTATTTAGTGCTTTAAAGAAGTTGAAAGAATTATATGACTTACACTTTGAGCTTGAAGTAGTCCAAATTATGACTTACACTTTGAGCTTGAAGTAGTCCACCTCATGATCTAAATCTTCAATCTTGAATTGAAATATGATGATCCCCTTTCCCTACCCTATGAAATAAGAGCTATTATGCATGATGTAGAAGCCATTGGTATTAAAATGTATGTTCCTCTCATAGCTTTCATCAAGGCACTATATCCCACATATTCTCACTATCTTGAATCATTATTAGCTAGTGGAGGACTTAAAGAAATTACTTTTGACTCTCTTGTGGAGAAGTTTATTGAAAGAAAAAACGATTTTGGGAAGAGGAAGAAAATTGCTTAGTCTTATGAAGAGGCTATGTGTCTTACACATAAAGAGAAGAATTAGGAACGAGATTCTTCTAGAGGAAGAGGTAGCAAAAGAGGATGTGGAAAGAAGAATAACAAAAGAAGGGGGGAACATTACCAAGGAGGAAGACCTAATATTGATTATATACAGTGCAACATAAATGGACATGATGCTTCCACATGCAAGCTCTCTTGGGATAGAATTAAAATAAAAAATGAAGAAAAAGGTAAATCACCGGATACAGGGAAAGGTAAAGCACTTGAATTTGCTCATTATATTGTGGCACATTGTAATATTGGAGCAGCTGAAGACTTGTTTAATACTTCATTTGATTCGTGGAAAGATGCATGGTTTCTTAACATAGGTGAAACTTTCCACATGACCTTTCAAAAGTATTTTTTTGAATATTTTAGTGACAATGTAGATGGAGTAGTCTACTTTGTAGACAAGTCAAAAATCAAGCCAACTAGACTTGGTACCATCAGGCTTAAATTGCCTAGTCTCCCTTACTTTATTCTATATGATGTTCTCTACCTTCGAGCATTGTGGAGAAACTTATTTTCCTTGGTTCACATCCACCAACAAGGACACTCTATTCACATGTTTTATGGAAAAGCTGAGGTCAGAAAAGCATCAAACAACTCACTTTTCATGATGAGAATAGAAGAAGAAAGAATATTGAAGCTCCAAGGAACCTTTGCTCATGAAAAGAACTATCAATACAGTTTTCAATATGATGAAGGAACAATATCATTTAGTCTCTTATGACATGCTAGATTTGACATCTAAATTTGAAAGTCTTTGTTTATTGAAGAGAAATGATGTTACTGGTTTTCCAACCATTCCTACGAACTAAAGCAATGTAATGCTTGTATCTTAGGGAAAAATCACAAACAACCATTTAATGATTCTCTTTCTAGAACACAGAAAGCTTGAATGTATTCATTCTGAATTATATGGCCCTATGCATTTTCCTTCTGCAAATGGAGATAAATACATGATGACTTTTATTAATGACTACACCTGAAAGTGTTGGGTATTTTTGTTGAAAAAAAAATCTGAAGCTTTTGAAACTTTCAAAAACTTTCATGCATGGATTGGAAATAATACACGATCTTATATTGGTTCTATTCATACTAATAATGGAAAATAATATAGTTCAAATGAATTTTAAAACTATCTTTTCCAACATGGGATTCAACATCAAACAACAATGCCTTATGATCCTTACCAAAATTTTGTAGCTGAAAGATCAATTTTAAATCTGGTTAGTTCAACGATGTTTTTTAAAATATTAAGTTGATGTCCTAGGTTGATGCAGTTCTATGTGCAGTGTATATTAAAACCATATGTTCAACTCATGATATAAAAAACAACACTACTTATGAAATGTGGTATGGCCACATTCCTTTGGTGAGACATCTCAGGGTTTTTGGTTCCACCTATTATGCCTTGATTGCCAAGGGATAAAGAAATAAAATTGGTGCAATGAGTCAAAAGTGTATATTTTTGGGGTACTCTAATAAATCCAAATCATACCATCTCTACAATGAAGTAAATAAGAAGTTTATACTATCTATAGATATGATTTTTCTTGAATCTTCCAAGATTGACAATGTCGTTGAGCGATAGCATGATCGCTTAGATAGATTCAAGAATGCATAATATTTTCAGGAATTTGATAATGAGATTCCACATCTTGAAGGGGGGTCCTTATCCTAGATAAATCTATGGAATCTCCCTCTTAAGCACTCTCTCCCCCTCATGAAGCTCCAGCCACTAATCAAGAAGATACTTTGAGTGATGTGATTGAGAGAATTGGAAGGCTAAATCTTGATTCAACCCCATCTTAGTCATTTGAAAATCTTGGGCCATCTTAGAAAGGTCCTCCAAAATGGCTCTCTAAGACACTTGAAAGTGTTCATCCTGATGAGGTTGGAAAGATGGGAACAAGAAGTTCTACTAGATGGAATACAAGTGATGTAGGCGATACTAATTAAGCTATTGATATGCATTAGGGGAATTTTGAGGTCTAAAATGGGCCTCCTAAGAAAAATGTACAAGCAAAATAAAATTTATAAGAACAAATAGGATTCAATATGATGATGTCAACTATGGGGGATGATTCACCATTTTTGGAGTAAAAAAGTAAAAAGATTAAAAAATAATAAAATAATAAAACTATTTTTTCAACTAGTATTTTCAACTTATCTTCCTAAAGTTTTACTCAAATTTTGAGTGGGAGGACTCATTAGATGTAAAATTTAATTCCTTATCCAATGTGTACCCATGTTGTATACTTTCGATAGAACCTGCTACACGAAAAATCATAAATACATGAAAAAACGTGATTGCAATCACATTTTTAATGTATTTCTCATTTTTCATGTAGCAGGGTTCATCAAAAGTATCCGACATGGGTACTCCTTGGATGAGGAATCAAATTTTTCATCCAACAAGTGTTCCCGCTCGAAATTTGAGTAAATACATAGGGAGATAAGTTGAAAATACAAGTTGAAAAAATAGTTTTCTATTTTTTCCCTCTAAAATTTGATCATGTAATCTAATATTATTTTATTATTTCCACTATTATTTTATAATTTCCTTAGGAAGTCCATTTTAGGCCTCAAAATTCCTCTAATGGGATATTTCTTATGATTGTGAATTAAATCTTTCTATAGATTTCGAACCAACTTCCTTTAAATAAGTTTCTTCTCATGATGAATGGAAAGAATCAATGTGAAATGAGTATGATGCTGTAATAAAGAATGGAACCTGGAAGTTTGTAGACCCTCCATTTGGAACCAAACCGATTGGGTGCAAGTGGGTCTTCAAGAAAAAATATACATCATATGGATCACTTGACAAGCACATAGCAAGGCTCAAAGAAAAAGGATTTGCACATAAAGAAGAGGTCGATTATGAGGAGACTTTTTCTCCCACAACAAAATGGGCTACCATTCAGACTCTCTTTACCTTGGCAACTCATAATGTATGGAAACTCCATCAAATGGATGTAAAATTTTCTTTCTTGAAAGTAGATCTGAAAGAAAATATTTTTATGTCTCAACGAGAAGGATTTTTTGTGAAGGGACAAGAGGATAAAGTATGTAAGCTTATCAAATCCTTGTATGGCCTCAAACAAGCACTGCGAGCCTGGTATGATAAATTGATTGACCATATTTTGAAACTAAATTTCAAACGTTGTGATCTTAATTATGCAAGTTTATTTTTCAAGAAAGTTGGAAAAACTATTTCATATCTTGTGGTGTATGTAGATGATTTATTGATGACAGGGAACAATGAAAATTGAATTTCACCCATAAAGAAATAAATTAAGGAAATTTTTTGAGATGAGATATTTGGGATATGCTCACTACTATCTTGGTATTGAAGTAACCCAACATCAAAAGTTTATATTCCTCTCTCAATAAAAGTACATTGGAGATTTGTTGAAAACATTTGGCATGGTTGAATGCAATCCTCTGCCGACTCCAATGGAACAAAATTTAAAGCTCACATCTAAATAATGAAATGAATTTGAGGATGCAACTAAGTATAAATAGCTCATAGGAAGTCTTAACTACCTTGTTACTACCATACCAAACATTTAATTTGTCATTGGAATCCTCTCTAGGCTTATGCAAAAGACTTGTGAGGGCCATTGGTTTGTTGTAGAAAGAGTTATACGGTACTTGAAGGGAACTCAAGACTCTTGGACTCAAATTATATACACATGTAGTTGAATTCAACTTGATTGGATGCTCTTATTTTGATTTTGATGGAGATAAAAAAAAATGGAGTATCTACTTCAGGTTATGTTATGAGTCTTAGATCAAGAGCTATCTCCTAGAGGTAAAAAAAATAAACAATTCCAACAGATTCCATAACAGAAGTAGAATATGTGGAAAATGAAAAATAAACCAAGGAGATTATGTGGCTCAAGAAAATTCTTCAACATTTGAAAAATAAAAAGGTGCATTATACTGCTCTTCTCATTGAAAATACTTCTACAATAAAATTGGCCTAGAATCCAAAGTTTCATGATCAGACCAAGCATATCAATACAAAGTATCATTTTATTCGACATCATGTTGAGGCCAAGAATATTCACTTATGCTATTGTTCCACAAATGATAAAATTGTAGAGATCTTCACCAAAGCACTTGGATGAGAAAATTTTGAAAGATTTAGAATTATGCTTGGACTTACAACACCCATTCATATTAAGGGGGGGAGGGGGATGTTGACACCTAATCCTTCAAGATTGGGAAAATATTATAAATATATAAGTACAAAATAAGAATATGAAAAAGGAATTGGAATATGAATCCCAATGGTCTCTCTCTCATATGTATATATTAATTCTCTTCCTAATAGAAAATAACTATTCTTGGAGTTACCCATACCTGGTTTGATAGATACTTTAGTAGGATACAATGGAAGTATGAGAGCCAAAGTTCTTTCAAAAAGAACCACCCCTTCTCCATGAGAGTCCATTCAATTTATAGACTAGAGAAGGGTAAGAAGAGATAAGATATGGAGGTTAAGATCCACTTAGGTAGGGATGATATCCACTATGGTAGGGATGAAAATTCATATCCACAATGTACGGAAATATACCACCACAAGGCTTCTAGAATAGAAGCTTCTCGTTCCTTCTTCTTTTTCTTTTCATACTTCATCAGTAGCTCACCTTTCAAAGAAATAATCTAAGCTTCTAGATCCTCACAATGACCTTCTCTTTCTTTTAGCTGGTTATATCTCACTTCCTCCATCATTTTTTCTTCTTCTAGTTGGGCCTTCAGAGTAGCATTTTATTGTTCTTGTTTTTCACATTTATTCAAAAGCTCCTTGTACTTTTTGTCTTTCGAAATCTTCTTTATGAGTTCCTCTTTACCTTCACAATTTTGGAGTTGTTGAGTCCAATTAACTAACCCTTCTCCTTGAAACTTTTAATTCCTCTAAGGAACTTACAAGTTATCCTTCAAAATCTACCTCTCCTTCTAGTTCTTCTTTTGAGAAGTTAAACTAAACCAAATTAGGAACATTATCTTCATCATCAATGACTGAATATCGACATTTGGAAGTATAGTGACCTTTACCACAGTTGGAATGGTGTTGATTTCCTGATTCCTTTTTTTGACTACTTTTTCTTCCATGACCACGAAGAAAGTGTCTTCTTTGGCATGTTTAAATTTTCTTGATTGATCCTTTGGATTGATGACATGCTCTTCTTTAAGCTTTTCTTCTATGTCATATAGGAGACAGGAAAGTTCAAATTCAAAGTCTGATACCTTCTTTTCCCCATTATCTTCTTCTAGTGAGCTAGTAGATAGAATATACTTATAGGATATTCTTTCATCCTCTTGTTCCACTTTATAAAGGCTACTACTAGAAGGTGTATACAAATAGCTAGAAGAAAGATGATGTAACTTACCAATAGTTGTAAGCTCTTTTGTAGTTTCTTCACTTTCAGCTTCTGAATATGGATTGTTCTTTTGATGATCAATAACAAATGTATTTTATTCATCTTTTTCATGATCTTAAAACTTATTTTATTCTTTGCAATCTTCTTCATAGGTATATTGGAACTTATCCATCATCTCTTTTGTAGTCTCACAATAAATTACCTTATCAAACTCTGATTTTGATAGTGTACTTAAGATTATATCCATGGCTTTGGTATTACACTTGTTATTCTTTTCTCCATTCTCTACAGATTTCCATACATCAAAGCCTTGAGCCATTAGATAACATTCAATTCATGCCTTCCATATTACATACCTTGATCCATTCAATAATGGTGTTGCACTTTAAGTATAGCCAACCTAGTTATCCATGGTTCCTTGTGATCTTGTTTCTCGGATGGATTGACCTACACATGATTGCTCCTTTTGTTCTATCCTCCTTTGAGATGACTTCTTCTTATTCTTCCTTTTACTAGCCATAATTCATTGGATATACCTTCTAGGTGTTAGAATGAACTTGAAGGGACATGCTATGATACCAATTTTTGGAATTATTATTACACTAAGAGGGGGGCCTGAATAAGTGTAATGGCCAATTCAACCAAATTAAACAATTTCAAAATTTTAGACTTGGATAAATATGTGATAAAATCCATTGAGAGCTCCTCCCAACACTAACTTTGAATGGCTAAAGTTTGTAACATACCCGGGGTCATAATTGTCTCAATTTTTTTTTTTTTGGCAAACCAAACATTCTGCCACAAACTTTTGAATGTCAAATTTAAGGCCATCCCAAAAAAATTCTTCTTGACCTTGTGGTAAAGTTTTTAAAAATCATGAGTGCCCTCCTAAGGGAGAGGTGTGAAATTCCAAAAGTATATTTTGTTTGATTTGGGAATTATAACAAATATATAAGTGATATTTGTACCAGAATGAATTATTTTTCTAGCTAAATGTATTAGATGTCCTAGGATCTTGCTTCAACATTTGAATGAGTGTCCACACCTCTTCATCATTATTCCATTCATCCCTTACTTCAGTTATACACTCAGTTTGGATAATAGAAATGGCACAAAGAAATGCTTCTACATCCTCATCCTTTCTTGAGAGTGCATCCACAACAACATTCTGCTTCCCTTTTTTGTAGATGATTTCAAAGTCATAACTCAACATCTTTGTGACCCATTTTTGTTGTTATTCTGAGGATAATATTTGTTCCAAAAAGTATTTAATACTTTCATGATCAGTTTTTACCTTGAAGTGTCTTCCCATTAGGTAAGGTCGCCATTTCTTTAGTGCATGTAGTATTGCCAACATTTCCTTCTCGTAAATAGGTTTTTGTAAATAATTTCCTTTGATTGGATGAATTTCAAAAGTAATGGGTCTTCCTTCTTGCATTAAAACCACACCAAATCCATTTCCTGAGGCATCACATTCTATAATAAAGGTTTTTTTGAAGTCCAACGTAGTTAAGACCAGCAATTGGAACACTGCCTCTTTAAGATGGTCAAAGGCCTTATTTGCTTCTGAGTCTAAGAAAATGCATATTTCTTCAGTAATGATGTTACAGGTTTCGTTATTATCCCATAATTCTCAACAAAATTGTGATAATACCTTGTCAACTTGAGAAATTCTCGAAGATGCTTTGTGATTGTGGGGATTTTCCATTCCTTAATGACTTTAATTTTGTTAGGGTCTACCTTAACACCCTCATGAGATACAATATGGCCCAAATATTCCACCTTCTGTACTCCAAAGAAACATTTAAAGGTGTTGGGTACAACCCAACTTGGCCTCGATTTTGATGAAGACTCTGTATTTTAGGGAGTAGCACGCAAATTAAATATACCGCGTGATGTTAAAGGGGCTTCGGGGCGGGTCAAAGTCCCTCATTTTTGTAAAGCATAATTTTGTAATGGGTTTTGGATCATAGTTGCATATTTTAGGGAATCCATGGTATTTGGACCATGGTATTTTTCCAATGATGTAATGTTATATAAAGGGATGTATTGCTATGTTTAGAAGTAATGAATTTTGAATAGATGATAGATGATTAAGGGATAAATGCGATATGTATTTTATAGAGAAGGGAAAGCTCTGTAGCTCAGTGCGTAGAGACCTGTTAAGAGTCTGTAGCTTAGTGCATAGACCACCTGCAGCTTAGTGCACAGATCGAGGTTGATTTTATTCAGAGACTAGTCATAATAAAGAAGAAGTTTTGCAGATGATATTCTATGTTCTTATGTGATTTCTATGTATACTTTCTTAATATTTGTGGTTGCATATTAGTTTTGTGTAGTAATGTTGTATGAGCTTATATGATATGTTTTTGTGACTAATTGAACGATGCAAAGTGATTTATGAAGTTGTAAGCATAGATAATAAGAAAATACCACATCCTGTAGTCCCTTAAGGCTGTAAAATCCTGGTTCTACATCCTCCCATAGTTACTTCGGGTGAAGTTGTGATTTTCTTGCAGGTCATTTC